>JACWBX010003506.1:86048-97101 GCA_014622435.1 Polypedilum pembai
TTTAATCTACTCATAAATCTACAACAAATATCTACATAAAATTATGATCTATATTTTTTATTACAAAAAAAAACTGCCGTCTTCCCTCGAATAAAAGAGCCGACTTTTTCTTAAAATTTCAAGAAAATTTTCTCAGTTTTGTTTACTTTTTGTATGGAAAAATATATGTTATTTCAAAAATGGCTCTTTTATTCGAATAAAAAAGCTGGCTCTTTTATTCGAGGGAAGACGCTAACAGAATTTTTGCTTCCTAAGAATAATTCAAAGCTAATTTACCAAACCTTGCAAATCTCAATATATGTATTTAATTTAAAACTATTTTCCATAAATTACAAATTCATTTTTGCGAGTTAAAGAAAAATATTTTTGTGGCATAAATTTTTGCGAAATTAAATTTTTCTGCCTTCCTATTTCCCTCATAATCAACAACTCATATCACGATTAACATTCACACACATACCAGAAAGAAAAAAAAACATTTTAGTCCTTAATGTCATCAACTTTCTCTCTATCTCCTCCCTCTTTCTTTTCATAATAAAAAATGTTTTTGTACTGAAAAATATATACGTGTATACAAATACAGAAATGATTTGCGGAAAGCGTTAGATGAGAACGAAGATAGTCCTGCGACGGGCAGTTTTGAAACAACAAAAAGCTTTAGCACAACTTCCAGCACCACTACCACAACCACATCGACTACTCCTTCTCCTCCTCCTAGCACAACAACTACTACAACAACAATATCCACAACCGAATCTACAACAAAAAGTACCACAACGACAAGCCAGCGAACTACGAAGCGATATTCACTTTGGAAGAATAGCGACGACGTTCCAAAAACACCGAAAACTTATTTCAGTAATTCATTTTATCATCATAATAGTAATAAAAATCAAAATAATCTCAACAATGGACAGACGTATACGAAAAGCACATTTAAAACTGTGACGACTAAAAGTACGCCAGATAACAATGGCAAAAGCGATATATCATCGACAACGACAACGACAAAGCCAGCCATTACAGCACCTACAATAAATCCATTTTACTACGGTTTTAATCGTTTGCCACGATACAGCACCACATCACGTTCTAACACACAGTCAGTTACACAACAAAAATCAGTTACACTTTCCACATCCCGTAGTACTACTCCTTATCAATTCCATCATTACTATTTCACAAGCACAAAAAAGCCTGATTTGTTGCTGGCCCATTCGACTACACATGCGACTAATTATGAAGTTGATAATAATTACTATGAAAATCATTCGTCACCAAATGATGACACAATTGAGACTGAGAAGCCCAAGTCATCGACTTATAATCCAGTTTTCGATATTTATTTCAAACAAATTGCGCGCCAACGAACGGCTGTGCCTAAAATTAAATGAAATTTCTTCTAAATTTTCTCCTTGATTCTCATTTTTATTTAAGTTAAGGCAAAACTAAAATTCACATATAAACTCTTTTATGTTTTATTGTGATCTTGTTTTTTGCTTCAAGAGAGATTTCAATTATTGATGAAGTCAAAATATTATTCTTCACTGTGGTAAGAATTAAAAATTCAATGCATGTCTCTACTTCTTTATTATTCTACATTCATAATAATCTCTTTTTCACTATTCGCTCGTTCTACTACTCTTATTTTTTTGATATTTTTTACTTTTTTCTCTCTAGAGACAACTTGCAGTTCATGCACATCTTTTTCTTCTTCCTTCTTTTTCTAGCTTTAGCTCACGTGAGAATCATTATGAGAAATGAAAATTCATCAATTATCTCTACTTTATATGAATTTATAATTCTATCAACTTCTTCTTTTACTTACTCTACTTTCACTGTGACTATCAAAACTTTACCAAAAACACACGAATGAACTTTTTTAATTTACACTTCTAACAAAACTTTATTTAATGTTTTTTGTTTCACTAACTTTTATTTATTATTTATTTTATTTTTGAGACTACCTAACTAACTCAATAGATTAGCAGATTAGTATTAAATTAAGCTCATCATCATTATTATCATCATTAGCTTTTCAGCAATTACAGTTGAACTTCCTTTTCGCTTATCTGTGTGGATTTAAAAGTTTGCTTAATTGAGAAAGTTATCGTTGAAGACTTTTTGATTAGTTTTTAATAATTTCTATCATTTAGAAACTTGAGTCAGAACTCATAACGACTCATTCCCTTTCTGTTGAAGTCATAGCAAGTGCAAAGTTTAATTAATTGTTCAATTATGCTCATGCAACAAGTTTTAAATTGCTTCTTAGAATGTTATCGATATCTTTGCACAATTGACAAATAATGTCTTTGATTTCTGCCATTTAAATCTTAAATTCTTCTTCGAAATAAATGTTTTTCAACATTTCGTCAAATACAACAAATAAACAGAAAGATTTGAGAAATTTTCAATTCAAAGATTTCACAATTCATTTGATACTTGATTTCTATTCAATTTGCATGCATAGAATAATTATTCTTTGATAAATGAATTTTCTCTGACCAACATCTTTTCTTAAAGCGTCTTGTTTTAAAGAGAATCTCTAGAGCAATCAATTTTAAGAAGATTCCTTTCAACAAGAATCATTTCGTATGTCAATCCATCCTCATTTATCAATTGACGACTTTCACTCTTCAATTGAGAGTCTCCTAAGACAATGAGCACATGTTTGAGTGCAAACGCAAGGTTCAATCTATATTTATAAGCAAACTTTTCTCTCTTTTTCTCTTCATCTGCTCCGTAAATCCCTCCCATTGAAATTCAATTTTTCTTTGTTGAGAAAAACTTTTTTTTGTCTTTTCTTCATGATAAAATTGATGTCAATGTCTGTAACGAAAAGAAAATCTTCTTGCTAAAAAAGATCTATGAGTCAAATGTCTAGACTCGCTTTATTTCTTTAAGCCTAGCTTTATTTTCAATCCACACAGATTTAACTGTAATAAAAAATTTAATTAATCTTTATGCTTGATTATTATTTGTTATTTTTATAGAGAAATCGCATCTGATTCGAGGATGAGCGATGAAAAGAGAAAAAGTTCATTAAAAAATCCTTTCTCGCTCAACGCCTCGAGAGAGTTCAAACTTTTTTTATTTCCTTCCTTTTCTGTTAAATTATTTTATCTTCTTCTCTTTTATAATTAATTATATTTCTTCATCATCATCATTATAAATTTCTTCCAATCGATTCAATTAATTTTTAATTCATTCTTTTCGACATTTCGTTTCAGTGGAAAGAAAAAATAGGAAAAAACTCAAAAGCTTGCCATCATCATCAACAACAACGACGATATCATACTGAGTGAAATATGAAGTGATTTTTTTCTCCTCAACTTTTTCTCTCTTTCCACCAACTTTTGACAAATCCTTGTGACAATCCTTTTTTTTTATTTTTTATTAGTTTTAATTTTTTTTTAAATTTATTTTATTTCAATACCTTGCACTTTCTTTTTTTCGTTATTCTTTTTGCTGCATTAAATTAATTAGAGTGAGAAAATGTAATAAATTAGTGCAAAAAAACCTCTATTGAGCAAGGTACAATGTCTCACATATTCTCTAGCTTTAATATATATATTTCCATGCATATTCTACAACTGCCTAAATATACATAAAAAGAATTATAGATACAGACACAATAGAGAACAAAAAATGAAGAAGATTTTAAAAAAGTAATTTATTGAAAAAGTTTTCCTTTGAGCTTTTTGTGGCTTAACGTGAGTTTTACTTACTGTAATTTTTTAAACTTATTCTGAAACATGTAAGAAAGAAGAAAAAAATTGTGAAAAAATGCAAAAAAGAATCGCTATGATTTTCGTGTATGTAACTTTTGCTAGTGATAAGACTTAATGATAGAATTAGATTAGTTAGTGTTTAAGGTTGTGAATTTTTTGCTATTGCTTACTGCCTTTCTTTTCTTTCTTGCATTTTCCAAAAAGAATTTTCAATTTTGTTTCCTTTTTTGTAAAATAGTTGACAGTTATAGCTTCTATGCTACGTTTACGCTACTTGCTTTATAATAATTGATAATTAAGTCTGTAAGAGAGAAAAAAAAATATCTTTTGTAAATTTGTTGGATCTTCTATTTGCAATAAAAATTAAAACAAGAAAAAAGTATTTCAATTAAATGAAATTGTTTTAGACAAACTTTTTACTCTTTTTATTGAAATTTTTCTTTCACAGGAAATTAAAATTATCAGAATAGAAAATATTTGTTCTGTTCGGAAGTTAATTTTGCTAACATTGAAAGTTTTCTATTGTTAGCTTTTTTCTTTACTAAAAGACACTTATTTTTAATTAAAATTGAGTTTTTAATGAAAAGCATGAATGTAAACTTCAACATTGATAATTTGAATTTTAGTCTTACTTGATTTCAAATTAAGTCAAGTCAACATTATTAAAATGATACTTGACTCAATTTAAGCAAATTCTGATTTTCATTCTGATTATTGTCTCAAGCTCCAAAATCCCTTTAAAAAATTGTTTGAGATTTGAATACGTTTTATTTTGTCTAAAACTACTAAATAAATGAAATAAAAAGCAACATATAATATCATAGTTTTGAATCTAATTCATCTGAATGTTTTGATATAAAAGTAACGATTTTTAAAAATTCAAAAATTTTATAGTTTGGACACAAACCAAATTTAAGTTTATTGCAGTAATTTTATTAGATGAAATTTCAACTTCAAAGCATGTTCAACATTCATATTTTAGCCAGAATTTTAGCTTTTATTGAATAAAATAAAATAGTTCAAAATAAATTTTTCATTACTTTATTTAAAAATGATTCAATGAGTTTCTACAAAGCTCTAAGCTAACAGATTCATGCGAATATTAAAAGTCAAATACTATAAGATTGAAAAAATTTTAACTCGCATTTAATAACTTGTTTCGACCATTTGTTGCCATTATTTTGCAGAAAATTTACATTTAATAATTATTTGCTAATTATCAGATCTTAGCATGATAAAAAAACTAAACATTTACAATGAAAATTATTAGAGACTAATTGTAAATGATTTACATTAAATTTGATAAACTAGAGTATAAAATTAACGAAAATGGACGCAAATATTTAGAGAAAGTTTTTAATTGCACATTAAATATGCAATAGTATTAAAAATTAAATTTTAGGACGAATAAAATCATTTTTAACAAGAGCTAAAACTTAAAACTTCTCATCTAAATGAACACTTGATATTTGTTGTGAGAGAAGTCTAACGCTAAGAATTTTCGATGTCATTCATGGTTCTAAAGATGGCAAATGTTTAATATATCCAATTTATAGGAACCCATTGGTGTTCATGTGAAAGTAATTCTAAAGCATCAAGCACTTGACGAAAGGTTGTGTCGAAATCTTCATTCACAATCACCATGTCAAGGTATTTTTCATACTTTCTCTGCAACATCATTGATTCTTCTACTTGATTTACCAATTCATCATCCTAAAAGAATAACTTAGATTAATTTTCACTCAAAAAAGAAATTGCACATACAAAATTCAACAAATAACATCGAATTTACCTCATAAAGTGACGCTAGCGATTCTAAAGTACGAGCACGACGAGAACTGTATCGAATGGAGCTTTGGCGATCAAACTGAAAGCAACAAATGTTACAAATAGCACACACAACAAAAAGCAATAATTAGCAGCATATTATCACACTGATATTGAGCAATGACAATAACTTACTGTAAGATTTCTCTGCGATCCACCAGCAGCACGTCTTTCTGCATAAAGTTGCTTCAATTGTTCCATTCCAGGTGCTGCTATGAAAATTACAAATGGCATGAATTCAGCACTGCTATGAAGAAGTTTTAATGCTGATGGTGCACAATCAAGAACACACATTTTTCCTACAAATAAAATAAAAATTTTAGTAAATGAAATTTGAAAATATTGAATTTTTACTACCTTCTTTAATAACATTACGAATTGAGTCTAAATGTGTTCCATATAAATTTCCATTGTGTTCACCATATTCCAGGAAATTATTCTCACGAATTTCGTCTTCAAAATCTTCACGATCAATGAACCAATAGCCCTTCCCGTTTTCCTCTAATGCACGCGGTGGTCGACTTGTATCTAAAATCATTTACATTTCATTTATGAAGTTTTAAAATTCTATTTCCTAGTAAACTCACGTGGCATGACTGTTCCGAAACGTTTAGTATCGCTATTAACTAATCGATTTTTTAAAGTTCTTCTGCCAACACCTTGTACACCAACAAGTACCAATGTCTTTCTTTTAAATGGTGGCATTCTTGTGACTTCTTCATACAACGTTGTGTCAGCTTTATCAAAATCACAATTGGATTTTGATTTATAAAAAGTTTTAATTTTTCTCTTTGATATTCTTGTGCCACAAATGCCAACTTTATGAACGAAATCAGCTTCAGGTGGGACATAAGCTTTGCGTCTTTCTTCAAGTTCTTGTGATGGAATTAAGCCAATTGGACCATCAGTTCCAGCGTGTTTTGCCTGCCACCAGTTTGGATCTTTGATATTAATGATTTGTAGAATATCACCACTTGAGAATTGCAGACCAATTTCTTTACATGGCAGTAATGTATCATGTGTAGGGTCATAATCAAAAAGTGCTCTCATGTAACGCTAAAATGATGAAAATATTAACTTTGAATTGTTGTTTCATGTTGAATATAATCATATATAATTATGAAATGATTGTGCTATCATTAAATATTTTTATTATTTCTCATCATATAATGAAATTTTGTGATGTGATAGAAAAGACATACCATAATACTCGAAAATGTGCATAAAAATTTCTTTTTGACTGATCCGAACTAACTTTTTAGCTATCTAAGAATTAAGAAATATTTGTTTATGGAAATTTAGAGTAATAACATAATGTGATGCAATTTTTGTCTCATTTAAATGCATCAAAAATTCAAAAAGCATAAAAATTTCAATAAAAATCAATTTAAGCTCAAAAAATTTACTCTAACTAGACAGACAATCTCTAAATATGCAACAAATCACCAAAAAAGCCAAAAAGTTTTCAAATCAAATAAACACAAAATTTTACATAAATCAAAATCTCAAAATCGCTCAAATCAAAATGAAAACAAAGCTACTTACCGCCAATTTCTTTCCTGCTTCCAATGTCTTGCTTTTTACCTGTGAACCACCTGCTGTTAATCTTGCTGATTTCATTTCTTCATCTACACTTGGTCCAATTTTCAATGTCACTGATTCTTTAGCGCGTGAAATTTCTGTCTGCAAATCTTCGGGTGTGTGAACTCCAATGCCATTAACCTCAAGAATCACATCACCTGGATTTAAAAGTCCTTGACGATCGATCATTCCACCTGCAATAATTCTTGCAACAACTAGTTGATTGTAGTCATCAACTTCCACTGTCAATCCTAGCGGCTCATTTGGTTTCTTACGAATGCCGACCATTTTTATTGTTTCACCAACAGGCATTGTTTTGCCGTTTTTGTCTTCTTCTTTCTCCTTTGAAATATTATCAGTTTGATCAAGAGTTTTGAGCTTCTTGTAAATTATATCACCCGCTAAATCGTGTGTATATAATAATGACTAAAAATTAAAATTAAAATTAAAGTAAAAGTTAAAGAAATTTCATATTTGAACCCACTTTAAAATGTGGTGTTCTTAAAATTCTAAACAGTTCACGTGCTTGTGGGTTTCTTGCGAGACTGTATCGTTCCTCTAATTCTCTAATTAGCCTTAAATTTCCTAATCGAACTGGCTTCAATGGCTCGGGAGGATCTTCAAGTTTATCTTGAATCTACAAAATAACACAGACAAAAGATAAACAAAATTTAATAATGGGTTTTGCATGTGTGGGAGTTTTTGCATATTCAAGACATATAATAAACTTAATTAAATCAAGTGATTCATGAAAAAAGTTTCTTCTTTTTGTAATAAACAAAAAAGACAAAAAATTTTTGTTGGTAAAAAGAAACAAATAGAATTTAATTTTTGTTTTTAAATATAAATTTTGTCAAAGTTAAATTAAGTTAACGACCATATCACGTTGAAAGCACCGGTTCTCGTCCGATCACCGAAGTTAAGCAACGTCGAGCGTAGTTAGTACTTAGATGGGTGACCGCTTGGGAACGCTACGTGTTTGTTAACCTATTCTTTTTTGCAAAAATTTTTTTCAACAAAGAATTTCTAAAGTTTTCTTTAAAAGAACATAAATTTTCTAGGTAATTGAAAAATAAACTTTAAAAGCAATTTGAAATGAATTTTTTGCAAAAAAGAATAGGTTAACAACACGTAGCGTTCCCAAGCGGTCACCCATCTAAGTACTAACTACGCTCGACGTTGCTTAACTTCGGTGATCGGACGAGAACCGGTGCTTTCAACGTGATATGGTCGTTAACTTAATTTGACTTTGACAAAATTCTTAATTAAAACTTTTCCAATTTCAACATTATAAAAGTATTTCAATGTCTAAGTAACAGAAAAATTGAATTAATTGCTATTGCCCTAGATATGATCGTTTACTTTTCTGTTGAACTCTACACGCAGTTTATGAGCGACATACATATTTATAAACATTAATTAATTTAAAACAGTGTGCTACATGATCGCAGTCGCAAATAAGATCAGCGGAGGTCAAGGTGACATTAATGAATGTAGTGAAGAAAAATCTTCTTAATTGATGAGTCAAAAACCACATATTTAATTAACAGTTTAGTGTAAAAAGTTGATTGTCATAGTGATGCAAACAAATGGAAAAGAAATTTACGGAAATGGGTCACGATTGACACAATTCTTCCATTCATGTTGAATAGAATATTTATTGGTTTTTTTTACATATTCATAGGTTTGGAATGTGTCGTCTCTATAGAATCGCGCGCGATTGTTTTGATTTTTTTATTGTGCAATTGCATGCAAATGATGACGTCAATTTGAGTTTTGGAGGTTACAAAACAATAAGCTTTGATGATTAATCATTGCATACATCGCAAATTATAATAAACTTGATATGTTCGTGTTTTTGATGATTTTTGTTTGAAAATTTATTTTAGTAGCATTAGAATAAAGGAAAGGCTTGAAAATTGTTTTTGTTTTAGCTTTGTATTATACATTTTCATGATAAAAAATCAATATTTTAATAAAACTCTATGTTTATACTCAAAACAAAATCCCAATAGTTTTTTAATTAATTACAGAAATTAAAATTCTTGCTGATTCATGAGAAAATGGTTTGAAATTTCAGTTCAATCAACAGCAAATTGTTTAATTGGTTGAAACAAATTAGAATTTTACACAGAAATTCACTTTTATATTCAGAATAATTATTGCTAAACATCAGCACTTTGTAGACAATTAATGATTCACGTGAGTTATGTTTACAACACTGTATTTTATGTATAAAAAGAGATATATAATGAAAGTCAAAAACAACATGATATTTCTAATCAATTCTCCTTTATGCTTGTTTATGGATCCTTGATTCACTTAATGAACTCTTCCCATTTATCACTTTTACGAATGAATGAATAGAACTCAATGAAGAGTCGATATTACCTGATCGTCAACATTAAATTCCTTTTGAAGTGAAATTAGAATGAGAGAGATAGAGAAAATTTATTTTACAACCTGTTCGGCACGAGTCAGAAGAACTAATTGAAATAAAGGCTTGAATTTGTAAGAAAAAAATTAGAACATAGAAAATAAACAAATTATTGTGTCGTTATGGAGAACAACAGTGGTTTATAGTCCTGCGCGATAGTGTATTTCTTGGTATTATTTTTCGCGCCCTAAAATAAAGAAGCGAATAATGAATATATTATAAAATTAAAAATCAATGAAATAACCCGCAACATATGGAAAATTTATATTAATGACCATAACATAGTATGATATCAAGAGGGGAATGCACAGTTACTAATGCACTCAGGTGTGACTGACCCCGACATTGTTGCATTTTAGAAGTCACCAAAAAACTTGTTCCAATAAGAATCACGCATTTCTCCGCCTTTCTCTCTTCCTCTATTTCTATTCTTTCACAACTTTTTACACACAATTCTTATTGCTTTCTATTCTATTTTACAACACTCTTCATGTTATGTTTGCTTCGCTGCATTTTTTGTATTGTTCTTTTGAATGAAAGGTGAATGAACTTCTTTTTTTCACGTGTATCTCTTCTTCTTCTTTTAGATTATTTACTTCTTTCTCCTACAACCGACCACTAATTCGGTTGCTTTTCTCTTTGATATTTCTAATTGGATTTTGAACTAGCTGCATTAATCTCTTCATGCATTCCGTTAGATATTTAAATTTTTCTTCTTTATTTTCTTCTGTTGTTCTAGGTTGAATTTCACTTTTTTGAATATTTAAATTTTGTGTTGTGAATTTAAAATTCATAAATTTTATTCAATTGTCTCTTACACAATTAAAATTATGAAAGTGGATGAAAAAAAAATCATTTAGTGTGTATAAAATTACTTAAAAGTCCATTGGCATTCAATTACATTGAGTTTCTTTTTAACAATTGATTTTTTACTTTCATTAGTTTTACTCAATAGAGAAAATTTTTTGAGGAAAGAGAAAATATGTGAACGAAGCATAATCGGCACTTAATGGACTTTTTCATTAATCACAGCTTATAGTTATTCACTGCCTTGCTAATGCTAACTTAATGAACAATAAGTGAGAGAAATTTTGTAAGAAAAATATTTTTGTTTAATCTCCGTAAAAGTTATAAAGTTTGAATCGAGAAAATTCTCATTGGATTTCGTGATCTTCAACTCACTTAAAAGTAGATAAATAAGAGCAATCGTAAAGAATTAAATTTCTTATTACCACACTTTTATTAATTTCCGCTTGTCTGTCTGTTTGTTTGTGATGTTTCGCACATTTGTTTACATTTTACTTTTCGATTTTTTTTATGAAACTCGGATATTGTCAGGCAACTGAAAAATCAACTTTTCATTCGAAAAATCACTCAGAAATATATTGAGGGTCTAGGCGGGATTCGAATTGACTACCTTCGAATTACTAGACCTAAATGCTATCGAGTGAACCATTGAAAGCTTTTAAATTTTATT
>JACWBX010003507.1:0-18984 GCA_014622435.1 Polypedilum pembai
AATTCAAGAAATTTTTTGATTAAAATAGTTTATTTTGTCATCGATCATTATTTAAATAAATGTACAAAATGGATAACGTTACAAGATAAAAGCATGAGAAGTTAAGCAACATCAAGGATAATCTTTACTTAGATGGGTGACCGCGATTGACAATTATAAATTGTAAAATTTAACAATATTCAATGTAAAATTAATTTTTTAAATTTTAATTTTTACAATTTCAATTGTTAATTTTAACAATTGAAATTGTGAAATTTCCAAAATTTTAATTTCAAATTTTCACAATTTGATTGTTAAAGAAAATTGACAATCAGATTGTAAAAATTGACAACCTTAATTGTCATCGCTATTTTAACAATGCAAATTGTGAAATTTTGTATAGAAATTACAATTTCATTGTTAAATTTTTCTTTGAGTGAAACTATGTTGAGCAAAAATTATTAAGTCTTAAATAATTTAATTCCGAAACACTTGATATTTCTTGAAAAAAATTAAATTCTTCTTTGCAATTGCAAATAGAATAAAAGAAAGATATCACATTAAAGGCAATGTCAACAACAGCTTTAGGTTCTTTGTTGTTGTTGTTGATAAAAGATTAAACAGATCTTTTGAAATTTAATTTCATTTTAATATTTTCTTTTATCCTTTCGCGCATTCTTGTTGATAAAACTGTTTAAAAGTCCCAAATTTCATACCTAAACATATTTACATAATTTAAGTAAAGGAAGAAAGGTTCAAGTAAAGTATCTACTAATTATAAAGAGTAAGGATTAATTTTGTATCACTTTTTATAATCTATTTGTCTCTTTTGTTTCTCAAGAGAGTATATTAAATTTAATGCAATTATTATATGATAAAAAATATGTTGTGATTTTTTTCTTCTTCAAAGACTTGAAAAATGGAGAGAAAAATTCGGTCGATACTGCTTTGATTTGCCAATTTGCAATAATTTTCTCAACATTCACATTTTCTATTGAAAAATACCATGAAGACATTTTTTTTAAAAAAAGTAAAAATCTAAACATGCAGTCTAATCTACTAGTTTTCATAAAAAACATCGCCGTTTTAAGCTCAGAATATCGACAAGATGAGGTTGAGAAAATGGTCGTTAATTATGCCATAATATTGAAATTTTGTATGAAAAATTGCTCAAAATTCAGAAATGTAAGAGAAAAAATTCAAAAACAAGTTTTCGTGAAAATCTTAATGTTTTGTTTTAATCTACTAGTTTTAACGATTCCAACGCCCTCTCAAACTCAGAATTTTGACAAGATGAGATCGAGAAAATTGCTCGTTTATCATGTCAAAATTTTGAGATTTTTATGAAAAATTTGCTCAAAATTCAAACTTTTTTAAAAACAAGGTCAAAAAGGCGTTTTCATAAAAAACTTTAAATGCAGTCTTAATCTACTAGTTTTTACGAAGCCATTGCCGTTTTAAACTCAGAATTTGACCAATTTTATGACGAGCAGGAGGAGCTTCAGTATGTCAAAATTTTGAGATTTTTATGAAAAATTTGCTCAAAATTCAGTGCTGTGCCTTTTTGGTCTTTTCTTTGTATATATATACAATTTCATCTAATAAATAATAAAACAATTTTTATAAATTTTTTTTTAACATTTTACTTTTCCTTTATGAATTTTATCTTTAAGCTCAATGAAAACACAAAATTGTTTACGATTGAGTATTTGATTGAGATTCAGATTCGATGACCAAGTGTCTAAATACTTAACATTTCTGTGCTGTGAAATGAAAAATCCGCGCAAGTAAATTAATTATTTGTATAAATTCAAACAATTTATTTTTCCTTTGTAAGATTTATTTTTGAGCTCATATGATTAAATGAAAATTATTTTCTAATGCTTTTCTTAATATCAAGCATGGAAATAGTCAAAAAGTCTGTTCATTATATTTTACAACAAATTTTAAATGTCTCTTAGCAGACAACAATTAAAAAATTAACATTCGTTTGCTCATTCGTTAATTAACTGAAAATTTGTTAAATTTTAAAAAATTTTAATAATTTTTATCCAAAATCATGAATATCGAAACAAGTGTTAGTTTGGTTGGAAAATTAAAATAACAATGAGATTGTATGAGTTTGACTGGAAAGGCCTGGGGAAACCATGACCATGCGCATGGAAGAATAAGTCAAACTGTTGCATATGCCTCGATAAATTTAGCATTCTCACGTGAGAAGGGCATGAGAAAGCATCAAGTGAGTGAAAAATATTATTTTTAGTATGAAATTGAAGATATTGAATTTTGATGAAGCGTGATGCTTTGACATTTGTAAGAAAAATGTGTTTTGTAAAATTTACTTATGCAATTAATTCAGTATTGTTACACAGGCTGCTTAGATTGCTTGTGTGGTATTGTTCACAAAAAATTCTGCTAGATGGCGCCTAAATCGTTTTTAAAGCGTCATCTAGAATAATTTTTTGTAAATATTATCACAAGCAATCTAAGCAGCCTATGTAACAACACTGGATTTATCACGTGTCAAATTTTTCATATGAGACATGCAAGCTTTTATGACATAACTGCAAAATCTCAATTTTCACACTTTTTCTTCTTTAATGTTGCAAAAATTAAAACCTTTTTTTAGCTTCCATGATTATCGATGATGGAAACAAAAAAAAGTGTGCTTTGTAACCTTTTTATTATTCTCTAAATTAATGACCGTGTTTTTTTATGGGTTTAATCAAAACAGTGAAAAAATACTTGATAAACCTCTCAACTAAACAAAATTTCTTACCTTCTTCTCTTAATGACAAACTCTTCCTTTTTTTTAATTATTTCTTTTGTTGAACTGAAATTCTTAGCCATTGAACAAAAATGACATCAAAGAAGGAAGTGAAATGAGAAAATTTTCATTTATTTAGGATAAAATTTTTAATTTAATGCAAAAATTACTTAGATTTAAATTTCTTTTACAAAATTTTAGAGAAAATTTAATCGTTTTTAAAGATGGAAACAAAAATAATAAAAGAACACGAAAAATTCAAAACTTTTAAAAAAAAAATCAACATTTTAGCTTTATTTATGCATTCAAGTCAGTTCAAAATATTAACCTGATTCATTTATTTACTTCCTTCTACTTTACTATGAAGCATAGAGTGCATACAAAGTTCTTAAATCTAATACGATTATTAGCTTAATCTGTCAACTCAGATATTCTGATGGTCTGTTGAGCTGCTTCCTTCTGAACCGATGACTGCTAAGTAATACATACGTTTTCAGTTTCCTGTGTGTCCAATCAAACTCAATTTTCTTCTGCTGCTTTCTGTCGCTATGTAGCATTGTTCTGTTCTAGCATGCAAGTCGATATTGCTAATGGTCTCTGGGTATTATATTGTAGCACGCGAAAATTATTTAAAAAAAAAGATAATTGTTCTTTATCTTGTTAAATTCAAAATTCACGAGCACATTTTTTAAAAAATTCATGGCGAAAATCAATTTTTTAATTTTTATCACAAAAAACTATGATTATTCATTAAAATTCATTATATCTTAATTCAGTATTCATTTGGACATTCTTTAACACTTAAATAATAAATTAATTCGTTCGTTTTCTATTATAATTAAATATTTTTATTTCAAGCACTGACTAAAACTTAGATGAATTGTTTAATATTTTTTTTGAACTCTCGATATTTTTTAAATTTACTACTACTGTTACAATATGCCGCATATTTTCCTCAGACATTTGTTAACGAAGGTCTGGAGCTTGTGGCTGAGGGTTTGAGTAACTTTGAGTACCGACTTGACGTTACTGTTGAATAGTCTCGTCTTTAACTTGAGTGTGAGTCTGCTAGATTGACTAGACGTATCCGATCCTGATAGTTTCACATAAATGTTAGAAAATTCTAAAAAAAATCTTGGAAAGTTCAGCTTCAAATTTATTGATGAAAATTTTAAAATATTAAATTTTCTCTATATTTTATAAGAGTTATTTTTCCTCTAAAAAGTTTTTAAATAGAACATAAATTATAAATTCTTGGTATGGAAACACAAAAAGAAGCCAAAATGAGCCAATTAGACCAGTGGTGTCAAAACTGTGTGCCGCCGTAAAGATCTAAGAGTGCCGCGAAAAAAATATAAAAATAACAAATCAACTGTCGTTTTTCCTTTAACTTAAAAATCAAGTAGAAATTATTAAATTTTTAATAAATTTTTTTTAATTTTTTATGAAAAAATACTTTGGTGTGCCGCGAGGAAAGTTTCTTGGTCGAAGTGTGCCGCGAGAAATTTCTTTGGTCAAAGTGTGCCGTGGCTCAAAAAAGTCTGGACACCACTGAATTAGACCAACTTGTTTACTCTTTATTTGCTCTTTTTTCTCATTTCCAAGCCTGGAGAAAAACTTATTCAAATTCAATTTTGTGAAATTTAGTTTAAAAAATTATTTTTGTTAGTTTCATTCAGAAATGTTTTCCGCGAAGTTTTGCTTACAGTTTACGAAACTTTTGTATTTTTGCTAACAGCTTTACGTTGTTTTTGTCTACATAGGTAAAAAATTTCGCCTACAAAAGTAGTATCTACGCGTAGATAATTGTCTTCGAAAGTAAAATCTACGGTAGAAATTACTTAGGCCGTAAATCGTAGACACTTATGTTACAACAGTTGTTGAATTCAAAGATAAGATAAGTCAAATTTTTTTTCGTAAAAAGCTGTGTAGATTTCTCTAATTTACAGCTCATTTTTTAAACAAATTCTCTATTTTGAATTTTACGAATTACAAATTGTAACTGTCTCATTGTCTAGCTAAAATTCTTTCTTTTCGCTCTCAAACGAAATGTTAGAGAAATTCTTTAATTTAAAGAAAAAATTACAACTTTTCAATTACAGCAATAATTTGTATTTTGTTTGCTTGACGATTAAAAATTCAACGGTCAAAATTTCAAGTTAAACCACCAGAACATAAATTTCAACCTATAACGCTGTTCTAACTTTATTACTTATATAAATAGATTTCTGGTTTCTCACCTAACTCTTATTTTACTCTTTGATGTATTTCATAATTATTAAATTTTTCTTCATCTTAATCAGACATGAAAGATGAAAAGAAAAGAGAGAAAGAGAGAAAAAAAAATAATTTTCTATTCCAATCACAGCTGTGAAAAAAAAATTTGGTAAGTAAACAATATTATAACCAAGCAAATATTTTGACAAACACGAAAGCTTTTACGATGATTTTCTTTATAAATATTTTGCCATTTTTAAGATGAACACATACTCCAAAGATTTTTTTTCTCCTTCTTCTTCTTCTTGCTTTGTCATATAAAAAGATTCTTGCTTGCTTTCATAAACATACACGTTATTATGTATGCGAATAAAAACCCATTTTTGACAATAAGAACATACAAGAAGTAGAAAAGAATGAAAGAAGGCAAATAATTCGAACTTGAATATAAAAGAAAGTCAAACCTATTTGCTATTGAGGAATTTACATTTTTCTTTTTTTATAAAACGTGATGGCATGTGCTTCAATTTATTTTTAATAGTTATTAAAAATTATTATTTATTAATTAATAATTATTGAGTATTAAATGATGAACATCAAAACACTCAAAAACTTTGTACTGAACATTACAGTGTTCAATAAATAAGTACTGAGTACGATAATACTCAAATAATTAGTGCTAAGCAATTAAACGCTCAAAGACTAAAGTTAAGCACTAAAACACTTATATATTTAGTGCTGAACATTAAAGAGTCAAGCACTCGGTGCTAAGCACTAAAACATTCAAACACTTTAGTGTTGAGCCTCGAAACACTCAAAAACTGTACAGAGCATTAATTTAAATGCCCAATAAATAAGTGCTGAGCATTCAAATGCTCAAACATTAAGATTAAGTACTAAAATACTTGAACATTAATGTACTTAGTGCTGAATATTGAAACATTTAGTGCTGAGCACTAAAACATTCAAACACTTAGTGCTGAGCATTCAAACATTTAGTGCTGAAAAGTAAAACACTCAAATACATAGTAATGAACATTAAAACACTTAAATCTTTAGTGTTGAGGATTAAAACTTTTATCAATTGGTAGAGACTGAAAGCTTAGACATTAATTAACTACATATATATTGATAAAAGTGAATTTTAGAGCTCTTGTTAATGCAAAAAGTTAGATGTTTTACAAATTTAAAAGGCTGACATCAATGATTTTATGGTAATTTCACGAACGAGCGAAATATTGTCTTTATTGCCCAGTGATGCTTTTTTCTCCTAGTTATTTCACTATAATCATTGCTTTGTATGATAAATAAACATTTAATTTTGTCAATTTTTGAGCACTTTTGATTACTATTTTAGCAAAAAATTATCAGAATCTATGAAGAAAAGCAAAATTTTGTAACCTAGTGAAGCTTTTCAAAAATCATTTTCTAGCCAAATTAAATTCTTTTAGCTAATAATGTAGTTAGCTTTGTATATCATTCAAAGTCAGTGTGGTAGATTGAAAGCAAGTAATAAGAAAAAAGCATGAAAAATTAGAGTTTTTGTCGCTCGTAAAATTTTTCCTAATAGAAAATAATTTTTAATTTAGATAAAAATCAGTTCAAATAATAATCGTAATAATTTTTATCATTAGATAAAGAGAGAGAAAAATATAATGAACAAACAAATATTTTCTTTCACTGAATAAACAGAAGAGATATTTTCGACTGTTTTCTTATAATATCTTTAAATAGAACTTTTGAAACTTCTTTAGAGTTTATTTCTTGATTAAAAATCGATAAAACAAAAAATTATTTAAAGATTTCTGGTTAAATTTTGGCAGAGTTATGTGATTTTTGTGTTTTCGCTTGTTTTTATTTTTATGTTATTAAGTAACTTTCATTTTATCCATGTTTGTTGATAAATAAGTTTTCTGACATTTCAAAACTTTTATTTATAGACATTAACAAAGCAGGCGATGAAAAATCAAAAGGCAGGCAATCAAACAGCAGAAAAACAACTCTGAAAATAAGTTGAATATTTTATTAATTACAAAAATAGTTAAATAAATTTGCAGCGACCAAGGAAGCATGGTGGTCATTTATAAATCTTACTCGCATACTTAACACATTGCTGTTCACTTTAATAATAATTATTCAGTTAGTACACAGTCAAGTTTTAGTCCGCCGTCCATTACGTAAGTTTACTTAGATTGCAGATCTTAGGGCGAATTATACAACTCGTCAGTAACGTGTGAAAAGCACATATTCCTTTAACTAATCAGTAAATTATAATATGAAATTTGAAAACTATTTGGGCTATAATTCTGGACCAGCATGGACTTTTAGAAATTTCATAAATTTACTTAAACTGCAGTACTTAGGGTGAATTATATATAAAATTTTTTTTTGCCATTATGAATTTAAACTTGATTGTGTAAAAAGTTGATCGAGTTAATAAATTTATATAAAAAATTATCATTTAGTTCTTTAAGAGTTATTGTTTATTTGAGTTTCATTATTAAGTCCTGATAAAAAATCTAAAATAGTCAAAAAGATTTTCACTAAATGTCACATGGCGTTGTCATTGAACTAGACAAATTACAAATCAAAGTTAGAATTGTTGAGCGAATTGCGAGAATTTGTATTTTTGTAATTTGTAGACATTTTAGATTTTGAAATCTTTTAAAATCCCTGATATGTTTCGTAAATTTTTGAAAATCTTCGAAGTCTTTTGTAAATCTTTCAAAAACTGTCGTAATCATTCGTATTCTGTCAAATTCTTTCAAAAATCTTTCATAATTTTTGCGTAAACTTAAAATTTTTTTTAAACTTGTTGGGGCAACTGGAAAAATTAGTAGGCTTTGCATTAGTAGATTTGAACGCATTTTTTAGGGCAATTGATTAGTGTCTAATATCAAAATTACATGAATATTTACAACTTGATGGAAATTTTTACATTTTGCAACCAAAAAAAGTAAGATTTACTGTAATAATGAATCCTAAAACTATTACTTTGATAAATTTAAGTTAAATATAGAATTTTTTTAAAATAAAGCAGAAAAGATCAGTAATATTACCTGTCAGTAACATGTGAGAAGCACATCTTTCTGTAACTAATCAGTAAATTATAATACAGAGTTGTTAATCTACTGGTCCGTAGCCAGTAGCCAAAATCTACTGTAACTAAAATCTACGTTTTTGGCTATTGGCTACTAATTTTTATATGAAAAAAAGTAGGGTTCGGAATTATGCAGATAAGAAGAAGAAGTATGCGCATAATTTTCTTCTTCTTATTGATTTTTCCATACCAAAATGAATAAGAAGAAGAAAATTATGCGCATACTTCTTCTTCTTATCTGCATAATTCCGAACCCTAAAAAAAAATAGCCAAGTAGATTTTAGCTACAAGTAGCTATTAGCTACAGTAGATTTTGGCTACTGGCTACGGACCAGTAGATTAACAACTATGATATAAAAATTGAAAAACTATCTGGGCCATAATTTTGGACCAGCATAGACTTTTAGAAAGATCTTCAGACAGACAAACAGATGGACAAAGTGCAAAAAATAGCACGAGAAATTTTCTTTAATTTTAAATTATAAACAGTAAATTTAATCTTTATTTTGATAGAAATTTTGATTCAATTTCATATTTGATAAATTTCTTTTAAATCTCATAAAAAACTTTTTCTTCTTGTTTATTGTTTTTTTTTAACGTATTTGAAAAATTCAAAAGAATAAAATTTTATACATACATGAAATAAATTAAATTCAAAATAAAGAAGTTAAGGGAAGAATTTCAGTTAAGTAATTTCATAGACTCAAAAAATCTCTTAATTGTGCTAGATTTTTCCTATAAAATAATTTTAAAAAAAGCCAAAAGGTGTTTGCAAAATTTTTTATTATCAAATTTATTTTATTCACAGAAATCCCAAACAAATTTCGAAGTATGTCACAGGCTAGTTGGTCACTCAATCGACATAAGTTTTGTGTTGTTAGACTGGTATTTTTAAGTTCCGTCCGTCAATACCAAACACTTATGGTCGTTTATGTTTAGATTTTAAGAAAAGTTAATGCATAAAAATGAGCGTTTTTTTTAGCGTTAAGCTAAAGTAAACTAAATAAATTCAATAATAAATGAGAAAAAATGTAATAAGGTTAAAATATTTTAAAATAAAATTCTTCATTTGTGACTAACATTATGAAGATTTAACTAGACATAATTAAAACTTTATTAAGTATGAATAAAAATTTTTATTGAAATTTAAGCAGTTGAGTGTTTCGATAGTCAGTTGGTTTGAGCCAGTGTTGTTACACAGGCGGCCTGTGATTGCCTGTGATAATATTTACAAAAAATTCCGCTATAGAAATTGTAGATGTCGCTTCAAAATGATTTAGGCGCCATCTACAATTTCCATAGCGGAATTTTTTGTAAATATTATCACAGGCAATCACAGGCTGCCTGTGTAACAACACTGGTTTGAGCACTAGATGTGAAAATTGTAATTTGACTTGATCTCGAATTTAGGTTTCATCATTTCATTTTTTAAAACTTTAAATACTTTGACTGTTCAGCAGCCAAGTAAAAATGTTTTTTTTTCGAATCTAAAATTCCAACATTGATTAGGAGTTTACAAATCGGGAAAATTCCCAGAAAATTATCCAGGAATTTCCCGGATCGGGAATTTTTCCATATATTTGTACAAATTTAACAGCTTTGACTGGCAGTGACAAGAGTCATCAATTATATGTAGAGCTTGAATTTATTTCCTCTCGATGACTGGTGAAAGCTAAGAAAATAATAATTGTAAATTGTTATCAAAGCAAGTGTGACTTCTCAAACCTGTAGCGAGTCAGTAGTACTAGCAAGTAAATCACACATTATGTTTCGCTTGCCTGTCAATTAAGTGATGAAAAGCTAATTTGAGTATTTGTTTTTCGTGACCTGAATTGATTTTAGAATATAAATTATTGTAGTTTTGTATTAAAAAACATTTCACTTTGGTTTTAGATCGAATAAAGAAGAAATACTGATCGAGTTTGTGTTCATCAGCTGCTTTAGATTTCAGTTGACTTTTCTCCAGATTCTTTAGTTAATTCTTAATAATTGTAAAATGTTATAAAAGCTAGTGTGGCTCGCTATAAGTCGTTTTAACTCGTAGTGGCGATTTTGTAGAAATAAAGCGGACATCCTGGTTGAATGACATTCACTTTTTATTGAGATTTAATTGTAAAAATATTTTAGTTGTCATTGTTTTTGACAAATTCATAAATTGACGTCAATCACAAGTTCAAATCCTCTGAAAAACAATTGAATAAGATCACATTCTTATTAGAATTTATTATCAAGTTTTTAACTTTGTTTTTCTTCCACATTATTTTATTTTTGTTATTGAATTTTACTAAATCATCTTGACTTCAAATCCTCTCAATTATGTTAAAAATAAAATAATAAAATGATGTCATTATCTCATTAGAATTCATTATCAAGTTCAAAAATGTTCTTTCTCGATCTTTCTATTTACTTAAGCAAAAAATTGTTTGCGCCTTTCTGCAAATTTTATCATCAACGAGGGCGCTAATAAATTTGTTTAAATATTTACAAATCAATATTTTTCATACTCTAAATGTTGCTAATTAAACATGTAATTAACACTTATTATAAAGTCATTTACTACTTGTTGCTATTGCCACTACTGCTGTTGCTGTTGACATCTGGGAATTTGTTTTTCATGTGATTTACGCAAATCACATTCTCGTGATTAATCACGTTTTAATAAAATGAAAATTGTTAAGCTCATTTTTGTGTTAAATACCAGGCTTAGACACATTCTGCTCTTTTTTATGTGTGGCCACGCCTGGATTAAATTTGCTTTTAAGATTTTTATGGTTGGCTGAACTCGAGAACACTAAATTTTAGAAAAATTATATTAAACTTTCTCTAAAAAGTCTCAACTCGTAAATGAACTATCAAAAAAGAGTTTTTTAATCTTTCATGCCAGTAGAGCATGCACTTGGGTCAACTTAGATCGAAAAATTTCATACTAAATTTTTTAATTATAACAGTAAATGACTTAGAAACAAATAATGGTAACCATTGAATCAAAATTTCAGAGCTGTCACCGGCAAAACTCGCTGGTTTTAGCCGGTTTGATGCATATTTCAAAATAGAAGCTTCATATTTTGAAAAATTTTTTTACTGCTAATTTTTAGAGCTCCACGAGTAAAATAAAAGTAAATTGAAGGTTTGCAATTGAGTTGCCAAGTGAATTTTTTCAAATTTATTCTCGTCAGTTTTGAAATTTTGATATAACTTAGCCGCAGCTAAAGCAAAAAAACTTCATATTTACTTTTATTTTACTCATAGAGCTTTATAGAATCAGTAACAAAAGAGTTTTTCAATTTACAAAGCTTCAGTTTTGAGATATTTATCAAACCGGTCAAAACCGGCGAGTTTTGACGGTAGCAACTCTAGTAGATTTGAAAAAAAAAAAATTGAGACTAATTACTATGCAATATTTATTAAAACGTTTATTTTGAATGTTTTAGTGCTCAACACAAAGTGTTAAGTGTTTCAATGCTCAGCACTAAGTGCTGAACATTTTGTTTGAGTTTTTCAATCATAAGCCTTGGTCTTTAAGATCATTAGTGCTCAGTGGTTATTTATTAGGCATTTCAATGCTCAGTACAGTTTTTGTACAACATCTAATAAGTATGTGTGTTTGTTGTACAATAGTTATTGTGCTTGCAATAGAGCGTGTGATTCATAAATGTTTTGGCGAAAAAAGGTCCCGAAAAAGCGGCCCGAATGCGTTAGTTTTGAGATAATATTGATTCTTGAACAGTGCTTGCAAATCAATAGTGGTTCGGTATGATGTTGATGAGTTTCTATTGCTCCACTGTGAAGTGCAGGGCGCTAACAAAACTTTTGAATCTTGTTCGATTTCATTCAAGATCCGTCAACTCATTGAAACTTTTGCCCTGTTGAGCTGTTTCGTTATGAACAGACGATTGCCAGGTAACTGCGGGATTGGCATGATGTTGATTAAAATATTTTCAATTGTCATGAAATGCAAGAATTTGTGAAACTCATTGCCAACTGCTCGATAACAATAAAAAACGTTATAATCTTCTAACCAAGGTGTCTAAATTGATTTAATTTTTAATTTGACTATAGAAAATGAAGAACCTTTTGTTGACTTTCAATATTGACTTTTTAGATTAATTTGTTTAAATGATAAGAAATTCATATAAAAAGAAAGTAAGTGTAGCGCATCTTAAGCAGTTTCAATTTAGTTTTTGTGTGTGAAATTCAAGTGTGAAGTGCAAAAAAAAACGATGATTAAAAAAGTTTCAATTTGAAATGTGGTCTGTGAGCATTCTTTAATTTATCCATCGTGACTTTTTAATTAGCTCTTAATAAATTTTTTGCGAGTGGGTATAAAATGGTGAGTAAAAAATATTTGTCAGTTTAGTTCATAAAAAGCAGTAAACAATAAAAATTCATAGGTGAATTTAATCGAGTCATTTAAGAAAGAAGAGTGCAAGTGTCGTCATAGAAAGCCATCATTAGCTGAAGTGATGCAGAAAAAATTGAGTTTTGCCACATTAGATGTGTCACAAATTGCTGAGCCAATTAAACAAGCAAAAGAAGAAGAAGAAGAACAAAAACCAAAAGATTTTATTGGCGAATTTCTCGGACCAATTGGAAAATGGCAAATTCGAACAATTTTTCTCATTTATCTCACTAAAATTCCAAGTTCATGGTTTATGGCTTGCATTTTATTCACTGCACCACCACTTAATACTGGTGAGATCTTCTGCAAACCTCC
Organism: Polypedilum pembai; assembly: GCA_014622435.1. Lineage (NCBI taxonomy): Eukaryota > Metazoa > Arthropoda > Insecta > Diptera > Chironomidae > Polypedilum > Polypedilum pembai. Next base: position 12,778 of record JACWBX010003507.1, read on the forward strand.
AATCAACAACATGTCCAATAATGTCGATGTTTGGATTAAAATGGCGCACCCAATGAAAGAAGAACGTGACAAACGCGATGTAATTTTTGATATTTGTCATGTTTATCACGATGCAATGGATCGAGCTCATAAATATTTCAATTCAACAAGTTATGACTATCAATCGTCAGAGCAAGTTGTTCCTTGTGATAATTTTGAAGAGCGACCAATTTACACTTCATTAATTACACAATTTGATCTTTATTGTTCAAGAGAAGTTCTTATAGCTGTTACACAATTTTGTCATCTTTTTGGTGTCCTTTGTGGTGGAATTGTAACAACTTATATGATGAAAGTTATTGAACCTAGGAAATGTATGTTGATTGGAATGATTACACAAATTTTATGCGGAAATTTAACTGGCTGGGCAACAATGTTTGAGCTTCATATGTTTTTTAGATGTCTTTCGGCTGTCTGTTGTGGATTGATGTATACTGCTGGTGCTTTAATTTGTAAGTAAAGAAATTTATAATCTTACAATAAATAATTTCTAAGGCAAAAGAACTTCGATTTTATGCAACTTTTTGTGACGTTTTATAGAAGCTTTTTTGCCTTATTAACAATTTTTACATTATTGTAGAAATGTAGAAAAATACTACATTTCTTTTACAATTTTACATTGATTTTATTTTTTACAAATTTACATCAATGTAAAAGTTTTACAATTTTGATTATAATTTTAAAAAAGTTCGGCAATATGCACATATTTCTTCTCTTTTTTGTGTTTTTTATATGAAAATTTTAACATAATGCCGAATTCTATAAATTTGCATTATTTTTAGAATTTTTTAATTTTACAATTCTACATCATTGTAGAAAAATTCAACATTTTTTTGCAAAGTTTTAAAAACGTTAAACTTCTATAATTTTGTTTAGTTTTCTTTCTCATAAGAAAAACCTTAACAAAATTTAATAAGCCTAGAAACAGAAACAAAAACTTACAATAATAACTATTCGGTTAAGATTTTTACATAATTGTCGAAATGTAGAATATTTTTACATTTTACTTTTACAATTCTACATCGTTACAAAACATTAAAAATTCTACATTTTTATTAAAATTTTTCTTCTTCAATTTTTCTGTTCATTTTTATGAAAAACTGAATATACTGCCGACTTTTCAAGTTTTACATAATTTTGAAAATGTAAAAAGTTTTCATTTCACTATTCCACATCATTGTAGAAATATAAGAAATTTACATTTTCTTACAATTTTACATCCTTTTTCTACAATTTAAAAATGTTTTAATCAGTGAAATGGTCACTGTGGGGAACGATTTCACATTTATTCGCTTTATTTCACATCTTTTTGCAAAATTTTGTTGATTTCGTCATTCATCACAGTGACCATTTCCTGCTTTTAATTTTACATCATTGTAGAAATGTAGAAAAATTTAATCTTTACATAATGTTGAAATTCAAAAATCTAACAATCTTTTGTTCTGTGTAATATTGAACCATGTAAATTTAGAGTAAAATAAGAAAATTGAATATTTGAAAATCTTCGTCATAAAAAATGAAACTTTTTAGATTTAATCTGAACTTCTTGTTGTCAAACTTTGACTAAAAATTTTTCATAAAATTAAAATTTTTACAACTTTTTCTTTCCAGTTACTGACATAACAAGTGGAAAATATAAAACAATTGCTGTTTGCATGTTTGAACAATTTTGGTCAATTGGACTTATGCTTTTGCCAGCTGTTGCAAGTTATTGGACAAACTGGTCATACATTTATATGGCAATTTCATTTCCGACTGTCACTTTAATTGCACTTTATCCTCTCATTCCTAATTCACCACGTTGGCTAATTCAAAGAGGAAGAATTGAAGAAGCCAAAGAAGTTTTATTGGAAGCAGCAAGAATTAATGGCAAAACTGATTTTACAATTGGAACAATCGAAAAAGAGCTACAAATGCAAGCATCAGAATGTCAAAAAGCACCAAAAGAACCAAGCTATTGGGAAATGTGGCGTGGACAATTTAAAAATCTCGCTGCAGTACATCTGGCGTGGTAAATTTATTATTTTTTAAGCTAATTAATTAATTAATTATGAACGTTGTGTTGTAAATTATCACTATGCTAATATATGAACATTTCAACAGGTCAGTCTACATTATAATTTATTACGGATTTCTTTTAAATATTAAAAATTTTGGTCGACCTTATTTGGAAGAAAATACAATAATTTGTGGTAAGTTAAAAGCTCTAATTGAGAATTTATTTTTAATTATTTCCCACACTTAAGCATTAATTCATTATTTTATCAACAGGAGTTTGTGAAATTATTGGAACTTTTATTGGATTATTTTTGATTTTTAACACACAAAAGAAATGGCTTATAACAAGTATTTTGAATATTATTGCATCATTTATTTCACTCTCAGCGCATTTCATTCCTAATAATTGTAAGTTAATTAATTATCAAAGAGAAAAATATTTTATAACTGGCATAAAGTTTATACAATTTGTCTTTATAAAAGTAAATTTTTAAGTTTCAAAACAGAGTTGTAAAAGTAAAATTTACTTTTTAGCTTTTAGCTACTTTCTACAGTAGATTTTAAACACTTTTCTAAAAGTAGTTGTAGGGTGGACGTCAGCTGAAAGTGCAAAGAGTGAAAAAAGCCTCGTTCTTCTTTAGTTCACTTTATTAGTTGTTCGTTAAATTGACAAAAAATATACTGAATAATCTTCACTTAGAGCAATCGTTTATATACTAAACCAATCCAGATCATGAGAAGCAAACAGTCAAGTCAGCTTTTCGTCATCTGGCTGATATGATCATAACATGTGATTCACTTATTATAATCGTCCAAGCCGCTACATAATTAAATGGCAACTGTAGTCAAAAGCTATTTTCTTGGCTACTGGCTACGGACCAATAGTTTAACAACTCTGTCCTAAAACAAAAATTTTAAACGTCATAAAAAACTTTATAACTGTTATAATCAGAGTTGTTTTTCCCAAATCAGCGAAATTCCGTCAATTTTCTTGTTAATATGCTAAAACTTTTTATAAAAATGTTTCTTTTGGTCAAAATTTCTTTTATTCTACCAATGAATAGCTTTAAAAAAAAAGACATCGATGATTAAATTTGATTTCAAAAGTGTTATAAAACTGTTATAATTGTCATAAAAAATTTTATAACTGTTTTATAGTTTTATTGCTCTACTATGAAGCGTATGGTGCTTATGAAATTTTTGAATCCCATTAGATTTTTAGTGAGCACCGTGAAACATTTTCCTAATTACGCTGCTTTATTACGGACAGACGATTGCCAAGTGATGGCAGACCGTCATTGGTTTCTTCTGCTCGACGGGCTCCATGACAATGCTTCTCGTGATATCTTCAGAGCCTTTTTTAAGAGTGTGGCCAATCTAGCTCAGTATTGGCAATTAAGTCTTGTTCTGTGCAAGCATGCAAGTTAGTTTCCGCAAATAGCTCTGAGATATTTGTTTATAAAACTTAAAAATTTTTATCATTTAAATAATTTCTTAACATTTATAAATTTAACTTTATAATGACAAAATTTGTGCCAGTTATAAAACATTTTTCCTCAATGTATAAAAATTTTAAAATTTGAACTATTTAAAAATAATTTTTCATTTTTCTAGTGCCAACATTTGAACGAATGATTTTCTTAATGATAACATCAATGGCTTCTAAGATTACAATTAGCATAACTTTATCAATTTTGATGACTTGCACAACTGAAATTGTTTCACCTGAAAAACGTCGTTTATGTGGTTATACTTCAACAATTTGGACAAGAGTTTGGTTATTAAGTGCTCCATTTGTTGGTGCCACAAGTATTATTGGTCCATTAGGTAAAAATTAAAGATTTCTAATTTTTCTCTTTTTACATAAATTTTTGTTTTTTGCAGTTCCTCAAACTTTTCTTAGTTTATTAAATATTTTGGGATCTTTATTTACTTCAATTATTGACACACCAAAAACTATTCAAAAAAGTAACAAAAATGATAGCAATTGTTGTCATAATAAAGAGATTTATCCAAGAGAAATTGCTGTTCCTGAAATTTGGCTTTCAAGCTATAAACAGTACAATCATTGAAAGAAATGAATTTCAAACAGAGTTGTTAATCTACTGGTCCGTAGCCAGCAGCCAAAAGCTACAAATTAGATTTTACTTTTACAACTCTAGCAAAAACAGTTAAATTGTAAAAAATATTTTTAAAAATGGTCAATTTCGAGTGATAATTTTTACTTACTGAATGAATGCTTCTACTCAGTGTTGTTACACAGGCAGCCTGTGATTGCCTGTGTAACAACACTGGAATCAAGTTCAACAGATAAATGCATTTTTCATAATAATTTTTTAATATAAAGTTCAAATTTAGAAGAATAAAAAGTAAAATTTAAAAGTTTTTCTATGCCAAATAATAATTTTCATATTTTAATCAAGAGAAAATAATTTCTTTTTAATTTAATAAATCATTGTAATAAATAAGCAATTTAATAAAATATTTTTTATTATGAAAATAATTTTAAATAGCTTTAAATACGTGTTTTATTTTGTTGAATTATTTCTTCCACAGTTCATGGTTTATAAAAATTTTTAAAAGCTAAGCATCTTATAATGGAAGCCAACATTTTCTATAAATTTATTAGAAAATTTGAATGCTTCTACTCAGTGTTGTTACACAGGCGGCCTGTGATTGCCTGTGATAATATTTACAAAAAATTCCGCTATGAAAATTGTAGATGACGCTTCAAAAACGATTTAGGCGCCATCTAGCAGAATTTTTTGTAAATATCTCACACGCAATCTAAGCAGCCTCTGTAACAACACTGCTTCTACTGCTTAAGTGCTCTCGAAGTGCGCTTTAAAATGTAAAGTCTGTCATAGTAGTGACAGATTTTTCAAAGCAAACTAACAAGTCTTGCAGGGGGAATAAAGGCGCTCAAAACGGCTTTTCATAGACAATTGTTATCTGACTCTAGTTGTCGGTAGTATTCATTTGGTTTTACTTTCAGTTTGTAGAAAACATAAGTAATTCCAAGAATGATAGAGTGTTTGGGGCTAAACACTATAAACCGAGTGTTTTGATGTTTACTTCTTACTATAGAGTGTTTAGAGCTCAGGATTTATAACTAAGTATTTACTTATGATTGAGTATTTAAATGTTCAATACCTTCAATTCAGTGTTTCAGAGCTTAGCTTTTACTAATTAATATATACGTGCACAAACGGAACAAAAAATTTTTTAACTGAAATAAAGTTTGTGCCAATAAAGCATAGTTATAAACATAATTCATAATAAAAAATTTTCGGAATGTTTACAAAGAAATTTTATTATTTTAACTTATAAACAGTTTTGAATCAAACGTAAATAAATTTGATACTTTGTGATAATAAAAAATTATTTAAATTCATTCTGTATCAGTTTGTAACGGTCAAAAATATTTTGAAATATTGTCCGCGTCTTAAAAAGAGAAACTTTTTATTTTGTAAACATTTTGAAGAAGTAAATATTGAAAAAATATTAAAATTGTTTTATTTACAATATTTTAAGGACTTTTTTTGAAAATTTAAAGAAATAATTAATAAAATGGAAAATAAATGTCTTCTTTGCGACAAATCAAAAAGTGTAAAAAAATTAAAATCAATTGATGATAAAGAATTAAAAATTTGTGAAAAGATCAATGAAATTTTCAATATTCAATTAGATGAATATGTCACAACTTCAAATTATTTCATTTGTGAAAATTGCATAGGAAATTTAAACATTTCTTATGACTTTTGTAAAAATGTTAAAAATGCGAAAGAAAAATTAAATGATTTAAAAACGAGTGATGTTTTGATAAAAGTTGAAGTAAAACAAGAAGTTGAAGCAGATCAAGATGATTTTTTCTTTCCATCATTTGATTATGGAAACGACGATCATGATGATGACGACAGCAGTAACAGTATTAAAGAAGAAAATAACACAAATGAGACAAATGTTAAGAAGAAAAGAGGAAAAGTAAGTTTAAAAAAATATCTAGGTGTAGACACATGATGGTCCAAGTTGCTTTTTATTTGATTTTTGTTACTCTTTATTTGATGTTTTTTTATTTTCAAAGTTCAATTTTTTTGTCTTATTTTGAACTTTGTAAATTTTTATTGAACTTTTTTGCTATTTATTTCATCTATTTTGATTTTTCCTGTT
>JACWBX010003508.1:0-34071 GCA_014622435.1 Polypedilum pembai
GGCGACAGAAACTATCCGGATATTTAAAAATTTTCTCTGAAAAAATATCTCTAAAATCTCTATTTATCTCTTAGTTTCCACATCTAGTCCTTAACTTACTTAAATTTAATTTTTCTTCTTCTTTCTTCTCTTTTTCAATTCTCATAACAAACCAAAATAAAAACTTTTTTGCTCTCTTCCTAATGCAGATGAAAATAAATTTTTTTCTTCTTGCAAACAAATAAAAAAGCAAGAAAAGACTGCAGATGAGAGCAAAAAAAAAATTATTTATATGCAATTTGAGACTTTCTTTAAATTGCAATTAAGAAAATGAGAAAGAAATTTGAGAATTTAATTTAAAAATCAATAAAAAAATTGAAATAATATGATAGAGAAATGAAAGGAAGGGAAGAATTTTGATTTAAAACCAGTGTTGTTACACAGGCAGCCTGTGATTGACTGTGATAATATTTACAAAAAATGCCGCTAGATGACGCTTCAAAACGTTTTAGGCGTCATCTACAATTTTCATAGCGGAATTTTTTGTAAATATTATCACAGACAATTACGGGCCGCCTGTGTAACAACACTGTTTCAAACAAATAAATTTCATCTTTAAAATACATTCAAATTTCTTTAAAATTTCTTTCAACTTTAAAAAATAGAAAAGAAAATTCTTCTCAATGTTAGTAGCTCATATGTGAAAGAGAGAGAGAGAGAAAAAAAGGGCAAAAGGCAGAAGTTTATTTTACTTTTCATCTCATAATCCACTTTCATTCTCTGGCCCATAAAATAAAACTTTCACTACAGAATTGATTTATGTCGTGCCTTTGTCCAATATTGAACTTGGCTTTTCTTTTATGTCATAGTGAGAAGAGGAGAAGAAAAAAGCTGTCATGTTGTGTTTATGCTCAACGATTTCTCAGAAACGATATAAGAACTGAAGTTATCACTAACTCTTTTGTGGCATGAAGGGAGCTTGAATATAAAAGAATTTTTTTTCTTCATTCAATGATGAAACTTTTGTTTTATCTCACAATTAATTTTACTTTATGTGCTTTTACACACATTCATATGGGATTTTTCTCTCTCTATTTTTTTACTGTGCTCTTTTGTTTTTCTTCTCAATTGTTGGTTAGTTAGTTTAGCTCAATGAAAAATTTCTTTCTACTTTTTTTTAGTGAATGAAATTTATTGCAGAGATAATTTAAAATTTAGGAAGGTTAAAAAGTTTAATAATTTGTCACAGTTATATTTTTAGCGCATTTTTGTTTACAACAATGCAGCTTATATCTTCACTTTGGCTGGCTGTTCGGCTGTTCGGTGAGGCGCGAGATTTCGAAAACTATAATAGCTAAAGACTTGCGGTTTTTTGCTTTCGATTTGTACTAAAAAGTTATTGCGGCGACGCTTTATTAGAAAGCTGTCACTGTCTGCATAACTTAAGAAATTGCGAAAATAAAATTTCAATATGAAGTTTAGTTCCGAAATTCGCCACTGAGAGCGCTGCGATCAGAAAAATTTTTCAGCTGTTACAGATTTTTACTATTTTTTGAGCACTTTTTGAAATTTGGAAAAACTTTAAGTTTTAGCCATTCAACTGTAAACACTTCGTCAAAAATAGAGTTTTAACTTTAAAATGACGCATTAACATTGCTGTTACACAAAAACAGTGAAAACAGTTTTGAAAAATCCTATTTATCCTTCTTCTTTCCAATTTCATGCCTAATGAGGAAAACTTTAAAGAAAACAAAATGAAATAAAAAATAAGAAGGAAATCGTCTCAATTTGTAGCACTACAAAATGTCATATTAACTTTTTTTTCCTACAACTTCCCAAGTTTAGAGAAATAAACAAAACAAAATTGTCCCTTAAGAACAAATTGTTTTTTGTGTGTTTGCTCAAGAAAAAACCGTTTATAAGTCTATTGATGAAATAAACTTTTTGTTATTTATGAATCTCTTCTTATCAGTGTTGTTACACAGGCTGCCTGTGATATTTACAAAAAATTCCACTAGATGTCGCTTCAAAATGATTTAGGCGCCATCTATAATTTCCATAGCGGAATTTTTTGTAAATATTATCACAGGCAATCACAGGCCGCCTGTGTAACAACACTGCTTCTTATCAAAGGATTTTTTTAAATTTACAAGCTTATAAAGAAAGTTTTTGATTTTTCGTTTACAGACAAGGCAAAAATTATGATCCGATTATTTCTTATATGTATAGTTGATTGATGACTAAAATTATCAACTGATACTAATTACTATGCAATATTTAAAGTTTATTTTGAACGTTTTGATGCTCAACACATAAGTTTGAGTGTTTTAGTGTCGAGTACTAAGACTTTTAGTGTTTCAATGCTCAGCACTAATAGTTTTAGTGCTCAGCACTAAGTGTTTGAGTTTTTTAGTGCTCAATCTTATATTTGATTGTTTAACCAAGGTAGGGACAGTTCCAAAAAAAAAAGTTTAATTTTCAAGCTCGCCTACTGAGTGTGAAAAAATTTAGAATACAAGATTTTACTAGAAAGCTTTTATTAACATTTTTGATTGAGTTTTTCTATGGTGCTTTGCAACGAGACTGTCTGATTTTCTAAACTGTTCCTACCATGCTTTTAATCCTTAGACTTAGAGATTGATTTATTAAGCATTTCAATTTTCAATAGAGTTTTTTGAGTGTTTTGATGGTCGATGATGGTTTGTGTGTTTGTATTAATGTGTAAGATTTAAAAATGTTTTGATATAAAAGGATTAAAAATTGATCTGATATTTTTTTTATTTTGTAATAATTTATGCAAACGTTAAAGAGACTTGGAAGAGACAAAATTTCTTAATAGACTTGAGTTTAATTGAAGAATTTTCGCTTTGTCTACAGAACCAGAGTTGTGAAAGTAGAATCAAATTTTAACTTTTGACTACTGGCTACGAACCAGTATTTTAACAATTCTGTAGCAGATCGTTAAAGGCAGTGTTGTTACACAGGCGGCCTGTGATTGCCTGTGATAATATTTACAAAAAATTCCGCTATGGAAATTATAGATGTCGCTTCAAAATGATTTAGGCGCCATCTACAATTTCCATAGCGGAATTTTTGTAACTATTATCACAGGCAATCACAGGCTGCCTGTGTAACAACACTGGTTAAAGGAAAAATTTTTCAAGAATCTACAATTTGTTATCTTTTGTTGATTTTTAGTTGCATTTGTTTATAATTTTGTTAATTCATTTCAAAAATTTTTCTTCTTCTTGGCGCCACAAAACAAAGAAAAATAAATGAAATTTTGTTCCTTCAATAAATAATCAATTTAATGCCTCATGTCATCATCCCCAGTGAGAAAAATTTTTTAAACTCAGGGGGATAGACGAACGCGGGATTAAATTTAGTTCGGATCGTGGGAAATATTAGAAAATTTTAAACTAAATTTCTCACTGGGTCAAATGAAAACAATTTTTATCCTGTTTAATATTTTCCTCATCAATCTCAAATTCAATCATTCTTTTTTCCCTTATCAAAATAAAAAAGAAAAATTTTCTTAGTAAAAAACTCTTTCTAAATTCGAAATTTTTCCTTCTTAAAAATCTTAAAGTGACAAAAAATTTATTTATTTATTTTTTTTCTACTTCTCAGCACTCAGTTGATGAGAAACTTTTACCCTTGAGAGTACTTTAAAAAAAAATAGCTTTTCTTATGTTCTCATCATATTGATGAGAAAAGAATTTTTAGCTAGTTGCAGTCAGAGTTGTTACACAGGCAGCCTGTGATAATATTTACAAAAAAATTCCGCTAGATGGCGCTTTAAAATGTGTTAAGCGACATCTATAATTTTCATAGCGGAATTTTTTGTAAATAATATCACAGACCGTCTATATAACAACTCTGATTGCAGCCATTTCAAATGAAAACATTCCACAAATGGTGACAAGAAGAGAAGAAAAAAGTAAAAATCTAATAAAGTTGATGTCATCATGCCTGAAAAATATTATAAGTTCCACTACCATCACTGTTGCTTGTAGCAATGAATGTGTGTCACTCGAGTGAGTCATAATGGAAATAAATATGTACCCAAAGTCAGTTTAAGAGTTCATAATGCTCAAGAAGATTTTTTATTCACATCCTTAAAGCACTCAACTTAAACTTGTGCATGAGGGAGAGAGTAAAAGAGTGACTTTAATTTTATTATAATGCGACAATTGTTTTTTTTTTCTTGTACGAATCGTGCCTGAATATCAATTTCATACATGTTAGCAAAGCTTTTTAAGACTTTTTTGTGCTTTCTTTAAAGAGACAATTTTAAAGTTCCAACATCTTGAAATAGAATTATTTAAGTCTAGGGAGACGAACAGAACATTATTTATACTTAATTTGAATTTTGATATTTATTTCCAATTAAACAGAAATTGTCAAAATTTGAAACTTAAATATGACTAAATCGATATCAGCTAAGCGACTTTCTTTAAGAGTTTTTAACAATCACAATTTCAATTTGTCACAAAATGTTGCGAATATTAGTAACGATACTGTTAAATTTAAAATTGTAAGTCAGTTCGAATTAGTGTTGTTACACTAATTCCAACTAGTGTTGTTGGTAGCCTGTGATAATATTTATAAAAAAATCCGCTATGAAAATTGTAGATGGCGTTTCAAAACGAGTTAAGCGACATCTAGCAGAATTTTTCGTAAATATTATCACAGGCTGCCTGTGTAACAACACTGGTTCGAATTAGTTGTTGATAAAATTTTATGATTAGAATCTTTTACTATCAGACATCACGAAGAAGATTCAGACACGTATTGAAGAAATAAAATGTAAGAAATAATTAATACCTAAAAAAATTGTGTTTCAATTTTGCAAGGTTTTTGTGAACGTTTTACGTCAACTTCTTTGATACAACTAAAAAACTAACATAAATTTAACGGCTAAAAATTCTGAATTTGAACACATTCATAACTCATGTATTAATTTTAATTTTTGAATTTAACGGTTTTTTATTTTTTGAAAATTTTAATCGTTATTTTATTCTACAAAAATCAAGGGGGAAGAACTCGATCAAAAAATCTAACAAAATAACAAAAAACTTTTTGTTAGTTTCACATAAAATTTTTAAGTTTCAATGGTTACTTTGTTTTCGCTATCAAAAGTTCTAATCACTTGAAAAAAATCAATAAAATTAAACAAAACTTCAAATTTTAATGAAAAAAATATTTAGATAAAACTTTCATGAATAAAATTTTGCCCAACAATCTTTAAGAAAAAAAAAACAAAAGAACTAAATTGTCGTACGCTTTTAGAATATCATCAGAGAGATATAAAAAGACAGGAAAGAAAGAGACAAGAAAAAGAAATGTAAAATCCTGCTTCAGGTCATTTCAGAGAAAGAAAAAGAAAATAAAAAATATTATTTCTGTGTATTTATATTTTAAACATAAGTAGAAATGTACACAAGAGTCAAGATGGGACATTTTTTTTTTCTTTAGAAAATTCTTTCTTTGCTTTGCTTTGCGGCTAAGAATAGCAATTTATTTTCATTTCTTTTATTTAATTCAATAATTTGTTCTGTCTTTTCCAGAATTGATACCGGAAAAACTAACCAGTTTTCAGTGTTGTTACACAGGCGGCCTGTGATTGCCTGTGATAATATTTACATAAAATTCCACTAGATGGCGCTTCAAAATGATTTAGGCGCCATCTACAATTTTCATAGCGGAATTTTTTGTAACTATTATCACAGGCAAGCACAGGCTGCCTGTGTAACAACACTGATTAGATTTCAATATTTTCTATCGCGCGATAGTTAGCTATCAAAATCTATCAAAATTTCTACCAATTTGAATTTTTTTTCAACTATCGCGATATTTCCCTCTCTATACTAAGTTGTACAATCTCATTAGTCTAGTCTGTAGCTCATAGAAGCATATTTGTAGCTACTTCAGATGAAATGGGTCAAGTGATTATCAGCAGATTCCTAATTGATGCTTATGGAACTGATTACGAATTAACTAATAGTTATTCTACAATAGGACCAGTGCTTGATTTGAATCATGCTTATTTTCGCACTAAATATTATTATGTGAGCTTAACTTAATTTCTTTATTTAAATTTACTTGCTACACTAGATAATGAAACTTTAATTTTGTTTCAAATTTTAAATTTCAACTACTTCAGCTTTGTCCTTTTGTTTTCACTACTGATTGTAATGAGCAATAAAGGAAATTCATTAATTCAACTGAACAAGTTTTGATAAGAAAATTTCAAATGAAAACTTCAAAAGCTTTAAAAAAGTGAATAAAGACTTCAAAACAGTGTTGTTAAACAGGCCGCCTGTGTAACAACACTGAAAGCATCATAAAACAGTTGTTTTGGTTTTAATGCTTTGGACATTATTTTTGTTTGTTGTGAACAGCAACCAGAAATGGAAAAGATTGAAATCATTGAATTTATGAAAAAAAGCACTTTTGACATTTTATTATGCTCATTCGTCACACAAATATATATGTGAAGAGTATAAAAGACATAAAGCACAAACAGCCATCATTCATAAACGCGTCCTACATTTTTTTTTTACCTTTTGCCTCAAGTGATGGAAAAAACATTTATTTTTATATATACTGCATGAGGCTGTAAAGTGCTGTTGAAATACTTCAAATCCTCCCTTATTTCATGGGATATAAATACATGTTTTTTTTTTGGTGATGGTTTCTTCTTCTTATACGTGAGCAAAATATTTAAGAGAAAGTGAGTTGGTGATGGTTACCAATGGATTTTAAATCAATATTTAATGACTTTAATATGTTTGTCCAATTCATTTAGCGTAGGTTGTGAACTTTGACTTTTTTCACTTTAACATTTTTAAAATTTGAATTTTAACGTCTTTTTTATATTTAAATTTTTAAATCTTGAATTTTAACGTTTAAATTTTAGAATTAATAAAAACTTAAGGGATGAAGATTTTGCCAAATATTAGTTTTTTAGCCATTTGCCTAAATGTTCATCTTTTAGTGAAATGTTTTGAAATTTTTACTTGTTTATCAGTTTAAGATTTTAAAATTTAACGGTTTTAAAAATGTTTTAACGTCTTTTTCATATTCAAATTATAAAAATTATTTGATGAAACAAAAAGATCAACGAGATTTTAATTTTTAAAAAATCTTTCTTTTAAGCAGGGAGTCTAGACTGATCGTTATTTTCTTTAATTTGAACGTTAAAAAGTTTGTTATGAAAATTAAAATTTTGATAAAATTTTAGTTATTTTCACTCAATAATGATTAAAAAAACTAAAACTTTCTAGTTTTTCTTTAAAAACAAAAAAAATTGAAATTTTAGCGTGTTTTAGCTTAAATTTTTGCGATAAAACGCGTTTAAATTCAAATTTGAGAAAATTAATTATCAAATTTTTGAGTCTAGACCAAAAGTCAAGAGACTTTTATCAAAAACTTTTTAACCAGAGTTGTTGAATTAGGTGCTTTTTATTTTCATTCATTTGACCTAAAGTAAGCCATGAAGTATTTTGTAGACGCATGAACTTTTCTAAAAGTACAAATTTCTTATCTACCGGTAGAAGTAGGCAAAAGCAGAGCCCGAAGTCGATTAAACTCAAGATAGCGAAAACAAAGTAACCATTGAAACTTAAAAATTTTGTATGAAATTAACAAAAATTTTTGTTAGACTATACTAAATTTAGTCGACTTCGGGCTCTGGGCAAAATCTACAAAAGTAAATCTTACATTTACAACCCTCATTTTTAACGTATTTTGAACTTTTCAAGTTTTTAAGATTTCAAATTTGAATGGTTTTAGTTTAACCAGGATAATGGACACTGCGACCAGCAATTTAGCCTTTCTTATTTTAGTTTCACAGGCGGCCTGTGATTGCCTGTGATAATAGTTACAAAAAATTCCACTAGATGTCGCTTCAAAATGATTTAGGCGCCATCTATAATTTCCATAGCGGAATTTTTTGTAACTATTATCACAGGCAATCACAGGCCGCCTGTGTAACAACACTGCTGTGAACCTTTCGTTAAGAATTTAAAATGAAAAAAAAAAGTTACTTTTTAGTCGCCATGGACCATATTTTTAATCTTGTGACAGTTTAATCACCTTGGAAATCATTTTAATAATTGAAGAAAGAAATAAGAACTTTTTTTGTGTTCCATTAAGTGCTCAACTAATCTTTGAGTTGAAACATTTTTTGCTTAATGAGAAAAAGAGGAAAATAATTAAAATTTAAATTATTCAATGCAGCTAAAAAGGGTTTGGTTTGAACTTCATCGTTCATTTGAAAGCTTTTGCACAAGCTGCTACTGATGATATCAAGACACACATCAAAAGTAAATCCAAAGACGTGTGTAAAGTTTAATTAATTCACAAATGATGGCAGCAATTCGTGTATGTTGAACGTCTATCTGAATATTTACAAAAAATTTCGCTATGAAAATTGTAGATGTCACTTAGATCGTTTTGAAGCGCCATCTACAATTTTCATAGCGGAATTTTTTTGTAAATATTATCACAGGCAATCACAGGCCGCCTGTGTAACAACACTTCTTTATTTCAATATGTGACATTTATCTTTAATAAAAGCTCTAAGCTCAAGGTTTTAAAATTAAATAATTTATGACCAAAATGACTCAGATATTCCTTGACAACTATTTAGACTTCCGGAAAATTAAATATTCAATGAGTTGCCAACTGCCAATTTATTGTAATTTTTGCCTTTTAAGTAGTTGAAAATGAAATTCTCACTTGTATATCAAATGAACTTGTGCTTTGCACGCGTAGCTTATGACATAGTTGTAACATGCATTTTCCATAATCCTATTTTGAATTGTTTATAATTAGAAATTTTCATATTGAGTTCAGTGTTGTTACACAGGCGGCCTGTGATTGCCTGTAATAATATTTACAAAAAATTCTGCTAGATGACGCTTCAAAATGATTTAGGCGCCATCTACAATTTTCATAGCGGAATTTTTTGTAAATATTATCACAGGCAATCACAGGCTGCCTGTGTAACAACACTGGTCATTATCTTAAAGAAGTTTTGCACAAAATGCTTTAGAATTTTAATATTAAGATTTCAATTCTTATCAAATTCATAGGATTTCGGAATTTGCATGCAAACTTGACTGGTATCCACATATTCTTGTTCAAGTTGCATGCAAGTTAATTTACTTGAAAATGTTTCTAAATTTTTCATTAATATTTGCCAAATTTAAGAGACATTTTTGAGTAAGTCAATTTTGCATGCAAATGTTAAATCATACAAATTCAATAATAATTCATCAAAAATTTAAATAAATTTTACTATAATAAGCTTGCATGAAGGAAACTTTAACTGTTGAATTTATTCTTTAATTTACTCACAAAATGTATTCATGACCTTGCTTTAAATATTTTTTGCACCAACCAACTTAATCTACACCAAAAAAAAAGCCAATGTCAAAAGTAAAAATTATGAGTTGCGTGCAAACAGTCCATTGGATTTCTCAAAATCATTACATATTGTAGAAACAACGCATACAATTCCGGAATAAGAAAAATCCACTGACTTTGCCCCCAAAACATAAAATAAAAATTTTTGTTTTCTGTTCTGCATTTTTTTTATTGAAAACTTATTTTTAGCAACCTCTGCCCTACCTAACTTACTTTAAGATTCATTCTTAAAGTTTTTTGCCAGTGTTGTTACACAGGCAGCTTGTGATAATATTTACAAAAAAATTTCACTAGATGGCGCATAAATCATTTTCAGGCGCCATCTAGCGGAACTTTTTGTAAATATTACCACAGGCAATTACGAGCTGTCTGTGTAACAACACTGCTTTCTGCTCACGTGAAATGGCAAAAAAAGTTTGCCTTTCTTTCATATTTGAAGCCCATTTGCACGTTTTATATTCACCTAAAAAATTTGAGGCATAGAGCGGAAAAAAAGAAAGAGAAAGGTGATGTGGGTTAAGAGTGTGTATAATTTCTGTTTATCTAGAATAAAATTACTTAAAAACGTGAGTTGATATGAAAATTTTCTCAACTTGACAATTTTCTAATCGAATTATTAAAATAAAAATTTTTTATCGTTAAATTGCAGAAAGTTTTCGTTGCAGTAGCAGTAAAAAAAGAAAAAAAAGAACAATAAGAGTTCAATAAACGTGCTTCTACTGCTTTTAGGTAGAAAAGTGAAACGATTCTTTTTGATGGTGGCGGTTTTAGTGGAAATTTATGCGTTTTGCCACTGTGAGTGGTGAAAAATGACTCTAATTTTTTGTATTATGAGAATGGAAAAGGTAGAAAAGAAGTTTATGATTGTGGGAAAGTTTTTGGAGCTTTTTTTGAGTGTTAAAGGAAGAAATTAAGTTAAAAAAATTTGAAATTTTGTTTTGTAACGGTTAAAAATATTTGAAAATTTTAACAGTTAAATTTGAACTTTTTCTTGGGAAATTTTTTGAAAGAAATTAAAAAAATTTATTTTCAATGTTGTTTCTAAATAATATTAACATAAATTAAAATAAAGAAATTTGTTAAAAATTTACTTTTAAATTTAAATTTAAAAAATCCGTTAAAAATTTTTGAAAATTTTAACGGTTAAATTTAAATTTTTTTCTTGCGAAATTTTTTTAAATAATTATAAAGAAATTTCTTTTAAATGGTATTTCTAATTGAAACTAACAAAAATTTTAATGAAAAATTCGTTAGAAATTTATTTTTAAATTTGAATTTGAAAAATCCGTTAAAAAGTTTTTTTTTTGAAAATTTAACGGTTAAATTTGAATTTTTTCTTGGGAAATTTTTTGAAAGAAATTTTATTTTAATAGCATTAAAAATGTTCATTTTAAATATTACTAAAGAAATTAAAATAAAAAAATTAGTTAAAAATTATTTTTTAAATTTGAATTTAAAAAAACCGTTAAAAATAATTTTAATATGAAAAACTTGAAATAAACTTTCTATCAACTCGAAGTTTTATAAAGTCAAATAAATCAGATAAAAAGCACCTAAAATTCGCTCACAGCTAAAAATACAAAAAAACTGATGACAATTTTATTTTCTCTTTCTCTATCTTAAATACATAAACTTAAGAAGAGAAGCTGTAACAAAAGAGGCATCGATGCTGATCTTAACAGAGCATAATTAATCATTTAAAGGTGTAGCCTCTAATCCTCTTATAATTTATGACGATATTTCTGCCATCGGGAGCAAATTTTTTTCTCTTTTATTCGCTTTACGACTGTTTCATTGTGCTCTCACAATATGCTCTCATTATTTCTATGCCACATTTACATAAAGAAAAAATTTTTACTTTTTTTTCTTTCATTCTTAACCAGTGTTGTTACACAGGCGGCCTGTGATAATATTTCCAAAAAATTCCACTAGATGACGCTTTAAAACGATCTAAACGTCATCTACAATTTCCATAGCGGAATTTTTTGTAAATATTATCACAGGCAATCACAGGCCGCCTGTGTAACAACACTGTTCTTAACAAAGCATAAATCTCAACAAACTTCTTACTTTCAACAAGAAATTTTTTTCTCTCTCTTTTTGTTTACATTATGGAATGAAATTTTAATAAGCATGTCAAAAATGCCTTGATAATGATAGCATAAACAGGAGAGAAAATTTAAATCCTACTTAAAGATGGTAAAAATGTAAAGTAAAGATGAAAAATCTTTTCTTACTCACACACACACACACTTTTCTCTTTCTCTTTACATTTGAATAAATGATTAATTAATTTTTAATGAAAAAAAAAAAAAGCTTTCAAAAAATATCTAAAGCTTTTCATCACACGCCTTAATTAAATTTTCGCCTTGATCATGAAACTTCTTTTTTAATATTGCGAATGAAAATTTTTCTCTCTCTGTGACCTTTTCTGACAGAGTTGTTACATAAACGGTCTATGTGAATGTTTACAAAAAATTCCGCTATGAATATTGTAGATGGCGCCTAAATCGTTTTGAAGCGCTATCTAGCGGAATTTTTTGTAAATATCATCACAGGCAATCACAGGCTGCCTGTGTAACAACACTGATCTATATCTATGTGTTTATGTAGAAGTTGACTAAAAATTTGTATGCTAATTCGAGTAAATTTTGTTGACTTACGTACCGAACTCTACTTTTTATTGTTGACAATTTACCAAAAATAATTTTTTCTTCATTGTTTACATTTTTTATTTTCCTTGAAAAATCATATTAAAAGCTTATAAATCTTATTAAAAACACTATGAGTAAAAATAAAAAGATAGCAATGATTGAATGTAATATTCGTGAACACGAGTAGACTAAAATAAAACGAGAAATTTGCGAAAATAATAAAGCGATTTCAGCGCCCTCTATAACAAAACATTCAACTTTCAATTTTAAACTTCAAATTTTCAGTTACAAAATTAGACATTTTAGAAGAAAATAAACACAAAAATCATAAGTGTAAACAAATCTACGCTTTAGTAGAATTCATCTAGCGAAAATTAGAAGTTTCTAGCTTCTTTTCATGAAATTGCGATTAATATCTACTAATGTCTCGAATCATCTCTGAAATTTCTTAGTTTCCACACTTTGTATTTCTTTTAAAAATGTGTATTTAATGATTTCGTTATTCAAATTTATTTAATTTATTTTCACTGTGAAAATAAATTTTAAAAATTTCAAAAATAAAAAAACCGTTAAAATTTAGTCAATTTTCAAATAAATCAAAATAAAAACAAAAATAACATTAAAGCGGAAAGAAAAGTTTTTTATGGTAATTTTCTCACGAAGGTATTTAAAGTTCATTAAATAGCCACTTTAAAGCAACAAACATTTCCGGCTCTCATTTTTTTATTTCTTTTTGTTTGAAAGCGGTAACAGCAGCATTCTTCATAATCATAATAAAAGTCAATCATTAGAGCCATTAGAAGTCGAGTTTGAGCCTTTTTACAAATATTTACATGAAAGCAGTGTTGTTACATAGGCAGCCTGTGATAATATTTACAAAAAATTCCGCTATGGAAATTGTAGATGGCGCTTCAAAATGATTTAGGCGCCATCTAGAAGAATTTTTTGTAAATATTATCACTGGCCGCCTGTGTAACAACACTGCATGAAAGTCGATCTTCGGATGGTTTTTAAAGAGCAACAAAATGGCATAAAAAACATACCAGAAGAGGTTTATAGCGAGCAAGCCTCTGTTTACATTTTTTCTCTCTTTTTCTTTTACTTTAGATTAAGTCTGTCACTGGACAATGAGTGAAAAAAAAAAATGTGATTTGTAGTTTGACATGTTTTTAGAAATTTATTGAACATTCCAAAAAAAAAAAAGAATGAATTTATGACCTGTAAGCGAGTTTAAAATTGACTTGAAAAGTGTTTGTGTTGCTGCTAGTTTGTGTATGTGAATTATGGGTCATGTAAAGCAAAAAAAATTAACAACTAGCAGCACAACAACGCCACCTGAGGCACTTACTATTGAGGTTACTAATAAAGATGTTCCTCTTCCTTCTGCGCCTCAATATCATCGCGAAAATCGCTATCCAGAGCAGCTAAATGCCGAAGAACTCATAAGCCAAATTAATTGTAGTCGAAATTTAAATATTAATCATAATGAAATAATTACTAATAGTCATAATAATAATAATACAATCACTCAAAATGAGAGTGAAGATGTTGAAAAAGGAACTGAACGAAGAAATTGTCACAGGCAAAAACCACTCTTTCGTAGACTTTATTCTTTCATTAGAAATTTATGGATTGGTGCTAAATTTAATGTTGGAAAGGCTGGTAAGTAAATTTTCTTTACAAAAAATTCCGCTATGGAAATTGTAGATGTCACTTAGATCGTTTTGAAGCGCCATAATATTTACAAAAAATTCCGCTATGGAAATTGTAGATGTCACTTAGATCGTTTTGAAGCGCCATCTACAATTTTCATAGCGGAATTTTTTGTAAATTTTCACATAGACCGTCTATATAACAACTCTGGTTAAGTCTCATGTTGAATTTCAATACTAGAAATGATTTTGAACTTAAATTTTGATCTTAATTTTGAACTTAAGAAGAAGAATTGAGTTAACGCAAACAGAAATAAGCTAAGTCCATCTTAAAATCTATGACACGACATGCTTATGGATGATGTAAACTGAATTTTTATATTCTAAAGCAGTGTTGTTACACAGGCGGCCTGTGATTGCCTGTGATAATATTTACATAAAATTCCACTAGATGTCGCTTCAAAATGATTAAGGCGCCATCTACAATTTCTATAGCGGAATTTTTTGTAACTATTATCACAGGCAATCACAGGCCGCCTGTGTAACAACACTGATTCAATTTAACATACAATTCAGAGCAGCTAAATGCCAATTTAGCTACAATTAAACAAATCTTTGTTTGAAGTTTTTCCTAAGCGTGGACACACGTCGATCTTTATTTGATCTTTCTTGTTCTTTTTTGGTGTATCCACGTCTGGATTTTTTCAACAAACTTCTTAAAAATTTATTATGAACTTAGCTCATTTCTGCTTGCGTCACCTCAATTTTGCACATAATTTTCTCCTTCTTCTTGATTTTTTCATAAAAAATAAATAATAAGAAGAAAATTAATTCTCCCTTCATAATCAAGTTCTTTGCTCATAAATTGAAACTTTGAATTTGATCTTAATCTTGATCTTAAAAATTTAATTTGTACTTGATTTTTTTGAATTTGATTGATTTTTGGCCTTAAAAACTTTTTAAAGCTTTTTGCTCTCAAATTGAAGCTTTGATCTTAAATTAGAACTTGACCTTTGAACTTTGACAATAACTTGTAACTTGATCTTGAAATTTGAATTTAAATTTGATCTTTAGATTTTGTTCTTATTGTTGAACTTGATCTTAAAATTATTCTTAAAATATTTTTGTTTTTCAATTGAAAATAAATCTTTAAAAAATGTCACCAGAATGACAAAATTAATAATTCATTATTTAAACTAAAAAAAGATCTACACGTGTCAAATAAAAATCAAAGACTAATTTATTACCAAGACATGAATAAATTACACAAATTACACACAATATTTTTAGTCCGCCTCATGAGCTTTTTCTCCTGCGTGCCACTTTCAATAAAAATCGTGACACGTGCAAACTTGATAAACTTTTAGAATCATTTCTTTCTCTGTTCATTCTCTCAAATATTTATAAAGAAAGAAGCCATTAAAGGAAGGAAGGAAGAGACTCTACACATGTACATATACATAATTAGTGTAATGACAATTTTCACAATGGTAATTATCAGGTTCATAAAAGTAAGTGAGAGAGAGAGAGAGAGAGAGAAAAGAAAATTGACTAAAGAACAAAATGAATTTACTGATTAAATAATTACAATTTCAATAAAAGATAGAGAAAGAAAGAAGAACACTAAATAAAGCAGTGTTGTTACATAGGCAGCCTGTGATAATATTTACAAAAAATTCCACTAGATGGCGCTGCAAAACGATCTAAGCGCCATCTATAATTTTCATAGCGGAATTTTTCGTAAATATTATCACAGACAATCACAGACCGCCTGTATAACAACACTGAAATAAAGATCGAAAAGGAAATTGTCGAGACATTGTTCAAAATTTTTAAATTTGTCACTGAAACATTGACAATTAGAAATTGAAGCTTTTGAAATTGAAATCATCAACTTTAAATTAAAAAATTTTAAATAAATTTCAAGTTTCACAAAATTAAATTGCAAATTAATTAAGTAAAAATCAAGGTAGGGACAAAGGGTAAAATTTTTTTTTTTTTCGATCTGTCTCTACCTTGATAAAAAGCAAAAGAAAATTGTTTTCTGAAGAGCTCTATCTTGTTTTTGCGTGCTTTAAAATGTTCTAAAGTGTTTTAACGTAGTTTACAATGGATGTTCTTTCGCCTTGGTAAAAATTTACATTCGTAATTGAAAATTGGTGTTCATTTTTGAGATTTAAAAGTTGTTCACTTCAAGTAGACATAATTTATTAAGGGAAAAGAACTTTTGCAAAAAGTCACAAAAAGCTGCAAAATGTCGTGAAATTTTGAATAACATCACATAAAGTGAAATTAATCTAATTTTATTTCTATTTCTTTTATTTAAGTTTTAGATATTTGCTCTATAACACCTTTAACCTGATCTGTTCACGATTTATTTTAATTTATACTATTTCATTCCATCTCATATGACTTTGTTTTGGTACAATTTATTTTAAGTTATTATAATCAATGTTGTTACACAGGCAGCCTGTGATTGCCTGTGATAATATTTACAAAAAATTCCACTAGATGTCGCTTCAAAATGATTTAGGCGACATCTACAATTTTCATAGCGGAATTTTTTGTAAATATTATCACAGGCCGATGCCAATTTTATTTGATATTAAAGAGATAAAGAAACAGAAATAACAATAATTCTTAATTTTCCATTTGCCATTTTCCAATCGACGTCCATTTCTCTCTCTCTTTTTACAAATACAAATACATAAAATGAGGAAGGAGGAAGAAAACATTTTTCCAAATTACAATGTGATAACGATACACATAAAGGATGATTACAACATTGTGCTAAATGTGAGTTTCTTTTTCTTCTTCATCGACACGCGTTTACTTATGATAGTGAAAGCAGTGTTGTTACACAAGCGGCTTGTGATAATATTTACAAAAAATTCCACTATGGAAATTGTAGATGGCGCCTAAATCGTTTTGAAGCGTCATCTAGCGGAATTTTTTGTAAATATTATCACAAGCCGCTTGTGTAACAACACTGATAAAGAGAAGAAAGCTTGATTATGTTTGTTGTTTGCTTACCATCGACAGAAGACAGAAGAGACCATTTATTATTTTAGCATTACAATAGAGTAAGAAGCGCCTTGAAATGAGACCAGAGTTGTTATATAACGTCTATGTGAATATTTACCAAAAAATCCGCTATGAAAATTGTAGATGGCGCTTAGATCGTTTTGAAGATTTTCTTCGAATCGTTTCTTTAAAACGATCTAAGTGACATCTACAATTTTCATAACGGAATTTTATGTAAATATTCACATAGACAACTCTGAATGAGACCATTGTGAAAGGTTTATGTATAGAGTAGAAAATTGCTTATTTGGCGTTTTTCGGAACTCACATACATAAATGTTTACACAGTGCGAAACGCCATCAACGTCCAAAACGCTTTAATGCGATTTGTTAAGGTGCGATAAAGCATTATGGCAGTTTTTCTCAGAAATTAATGTTCACACACATACTCGTATTGGGGAGAAAATCAAACATTTAGTAAACAAGATGGTTATCTCAAATCGTTTTATGTAAATTAAATTTTTCCTCTCTTTTACTCGCTTTATCTTCTATTTCAAATAGAGGAAATTATTCTTTTATTTCTAGTTCATGGCTCAATAATAAATATTTGAAATGCTGGGTGGAGATTGATATTATGACTTAATGAGATATTTCTCTTAATTGCACATAAATTTTGATATTCTAGAATTAATTTTGTTCATGAATGCTAAAATGGTTAATCCCTTATAACATTATATTATGAAATTCGAAAACGAAGTAAATTTTTAAGCTTCATATTAAGCTTTTTGACATTTGTAATTATTTCATAAGTTATTTGAAAAGTTTTATT
Source organism: Polypedilum pembai (assembly GCA_014622435.1). Classification (NCBI taxonomy): domain Eukaryota; kingdom Metazoa; phylum Arthropoda; class Insecta; order Diptera; family Chironomidae; genus Polypedilum; species Polypedilum pembai. The sequence continues at coordinate 17,574 of JACWBX010003508.1, forward strand.
GAGCTTAAAAATTTTGAATTTTAGTATTATGATGAGTTCTAGCTATAATAATTTCTATTCGTGCAAATTTTTATTTCGATATCAATCGTTAGTTTAAAAGCTTTAAAAAAATTCGCAAAATAACGGATTTATCAAATTTAAATTTTTAACGTTTTTTCAAATTTTAAATGATTTTGGAAAAATTCAATGATGAATGAAAATAGCAATTTTTTCTTTATTTTGAGCATCTTGGCTCTTTTTATATATTCAGAACAATTTTTTAGAGCTATATCAGAGCGATTCAAGCAGTACCAAAATTAAGAAATGAAAGCTATAAAAATTGTAGATGGCGCTTAGATCGTTTTATAAGCGCCATCTACAATTTTCATCCCGGAATTTTTTTTTCCATGCCGACCGTAGAACCCTACTATTTTGATTGAAGTTTTGTTGTTTACAAGCATTTATGAGAATAGCGATGAAAATAACAAAATTTAAAAATTTTTCATCATAGATATTTTCATCCTGAGAAAAAAAATTTTATCGTTAGGTTTTAACAAACTTTAATTTTTTGAAAATTTTAAAAAAAAATTTAACGGTTAAACTAAAGCAATTTAAATTTTTAAAAAATAAAATTAAGAAAATTTCAACTTGATTACAAACGAAATCAATTTTTTTTTCAATTCTTCTTTTCTCATGAAAAAAGCTTTAATATAAAGAAATCTAAAAATAGAAAAAGCAAACAAGAATTTTCTCTTTATTTCATGTTAATCTATCATAATAGCCTTTGTCATTGTCATTCAATCTTTACAATTTAATAACAAAACAATTTTCAATTTGCACATGCATGAACAAGTAAATGCTTTTCTCTCCCATCACTGCCTTGTACTGAAAAACAATTTTGGACAAATTTAAAAAGAGAATTGAAAATTTTTTATTTTCTTCATCAAGTGATTAAAGAACAAAAAAACTGTTCCAGCAGGCTTCACTTGTCCACATGAGATTTACCAAACTTGACTAATAAATTCTAATTAAGCTAAACTTATGAGAGATGTCATCAGTTGACCAAAAAAAAAAAAGCCAGAAAATGGTCATCATACAGAATTCAGTGTTGTTACACAGGCGGCCTGTGATTGCCTGTGATAATATTTATAAAAAATTCCGTTATGGAAATTTTAGATGTCGCTTAGATCGTTTTAAAGCGCCATCTAGCGGAATTTTTTGTAAATATCATCACAGGCCGCCTGTGTAACAACACTGACAGAAAGAGAAACAACAGATAAACTTCATCATGATAAATGATGTATAAATAGCTCTTTTTCTCTGTGTCTGATGTTATCCTTGGCCGATGGGAATCAGCAGAACTAAAGACAGCTCTTGACATAAGAAAGAAAAACGAAAATAAAAAAACTTTTGTATTAATAAAGTTTTTTTTTTTAGCGAAAAGTTCAATAAATCATGCGTCAGCAGTTGCTCTTTGTGTCGATTTGTTGAAAATTTGACAATTTTTGACCTTTCAGTGACAAATTGTATATGCGTGTATGCGGTTGATTTCAATGTCAAATAAAATAATTTTTTGTTATTGACATTCAAAGGGTGAAAACTTTTGATATTTTTAGGAAAATACGATCATAGTTATCATTGAAAAATTAGGAAAAATTAAAAGTCTAAAAGCTGAACTTCGGTGAGCCAATTTTTTGGTCCAAATCTAAACGGAAATTGAACTTTAAATCCTTGATAAATAATAAATCTTACTTTTCTTATCAATCAACCGTTAGGCTTTGTCATATATAACTATGACTTTCAGTTATTTCAGGATTCGGCCGAAATTCGGTCTTGATAGCTTCGAAGTAAGCTATGAAAACTCTTTTTTTTAGGGATTTAAAGTTCAATTCCCGCTTAGATTTCGGCCGAAAGAAATCTACTTAAGTTTAGGTCGTACAATCAGCTTGCAGAAATTCGGCTACCTTTTCAGATGGAGAATTAATGGGAAACGTCAAAGAATTAAATTTGATGCTTTTGATAAAAATTTTTGATTCATTGATACTTGTTTTGAACATTTTACTTTGAACGTTCATAAGTCAACAGCCAGATTAGCTAGAACTTTACGATTTGCTCATAAAGTCTCAAATAACTAAAAAAATATAATTCTAGTTAGAAAAGAATACAATTCCTGCTATTTTAATTATAAATTGCATCAGTGTTGTTACACAGGCGGCCTGTGATTGCCTGTGATAATATTTACAAAAAGTTCCGCTATGGAAACTCTAGATGGCGCTTCAAAATGATTTAGGCGCCATCTACAATTTCCATAGCGGAATTTTTTTGTAAATATTATCACAGGCAATCACAGGCCGCCTGTGTAACAACACTGAATTGCATAACGCATTCAAATTTTGAAAAAAAAAAATTGACCACATTTTGAATTTTGTTACACTATCTCGATCACTTCTCAGTTAATCCCTTAACTTTTTTCATCATTAAAACTCATATCTAAAAATCCTATAAGTTTCGAAACTTTGACTTAAATTGCTTGAATGATTTAAAAGTTACAAACAAAAAAGTCATAAAATATTGGAACAATTAGAAAAGCTTGTGACAAACATTTGGCACCATTAGAAAGACAGAAAATTTCTGAACATTTTTACCATTTACGATTTTTGTCTATCTGTTTTCTATCGAAATTTATTGATATTTGAATAAAATTTCAAAAAGCTCCATAATTCGTTGGCCACACACTGTATGATCATTAAAAAATTAGGAAAGAATTAAATTTGATGAAATTTTAAATTAAATTAAAAAAATTTAACGGTTCAAAAAATTCAAATTTCAAAAAACCGTTAATCTTAAAAATAAATTTTTCATTCTTAAATATTATTTTTCACTGGGACAAATGAATTTTTTAACAATTTTTGTATGGAAAGGAGCAGAAATTTTGCCCCTTTTTTTGTCTTTTAGTTTAGTTTTATATATACACAGTAAAGTTTTTGGTAAAATTTTTCTATGTTAAAATTGCTCTTAAATCCGCCGTATAATTAAATTTATAAGTGTACGACGGACTGAAACTTGACTGATTTTTCTTTTTCTATTTTGACATAATTTGGTCACATTCATCAAATGATTTCTTATTTTTTTCGATTTAGCAAATGTTCGCACATGTTGCCATCTGTAATAATAATAATCAAAATCACATCTGAACACAAACAGGAAGGAAATGTAACTTGTTGTTGTTGTCATTACTTGAATATGACGAAGAATGAATGAGAGACAGATGACATAGCTCATCATACAATATTTATTCGCGTGCATAAAAGAAAAACAAAAAAGTAACGGCTGAATGAAGCTTTCATCCGTGCGATATGAATGAACAATGAAATTGTTTCAAAATCATTTATGTGTCATGAAAATGTATCACAAAATAAGCAAAAATTTTATTCCCTCATTTCCTTTCTTTACTCTAAAGAAAAAAAAGCGGGAAAAAAAGTTTTTTTTTTACTGCAATGCAAATCAAATATTTTTACAGCATTTTTACATTGTAACGAGATATCAGTGTTGTTACACAGGCAGCCTGTGATTGCCTGTGATAATATTTACAAAAAATTCCGCTATGGAAATTGTAGATGTCGCCTAAATCATTTTGAAGCGCCATCTAGCGGAATTTTTATAAATATTATCACAGGCCGCCTGTGTAACAACACTGCGAGAGAGAGAAACATTTTTCATGTTTTTTTTTATATTGGGAAACATGCAGAACATATCTATGTCATTTCAAGTTTGATATTGCAATAATATACAAACTTTGTTAGCATTTTTTCATATGCTGGTGTTGATGATGATGATGATGGAAATTATTATGAATATATCATGAATATATTTTATTGTTGAAAATTTTTCAAAAAAAAAACAGATGTTATTAAAGGATTGTTTGGAAGGAAAAAAAAGTAGCATAAAATCTTTATGTTATGAGGTTCAAATTAAAAAAGGAACTAAAATAATCAAACTTTTTATGTTTCATACGTATAAAAGGTATGCGTGTGATTCACTTGTTATTACTTGCATATCGACCAGGTGACGAAAAAGTTGACTTGACTGTTTATTTTTCGTGACTTAGATTGATTCAGTGTTGTTACACAGGCAGCCTGTGATTGCCTGTGATAATATTTACAGAAAATTCCGCTAGATGGCGCTTCAAAAACGATTTAGGCGCCATCTACAATTTTCATAGCGGAATTTTTTTGTAAATATTATCACAGGCAATCACAGGCCGACTGTGTAACAACACTGGATTGATTTACTACTATATAAGATAGGTAGATTTGTATTAAAAGACACTTCACTTCATTCTTGAACTTAGATGAATAAAGAAGTTAAAAAAACAACCACTGCACAGCCTCTTTTAAAATATTCTACATATATTTCTTCTTCTTATATGCATATTGCTGAATCTTAGTTTCAATCAGTGTTGTTACACAGGCGGCCTGTGATGATATTTACAAAAAATTCCGCTAGATGACGCCTAAATCATTTTGAAGCGCCATCTAGAGTTTCCATAGCGGAATTTTTTGTAAATATTATCACAGGCAATCACAGGCTGCCTGTGTAACAACACTGTGTTATACTGATCCATTTCTCTAGTTTAGTTTCGACAATGTTTTACAAAAAAAATCTCAAAATAACATCTGTTAAGAGCCAACAATTTTCAGGAATGTTGAAATGAACTTCAACTTGCATACATAAATGAATTTTCAATTGAACAAGTGAGCAACAAAAAAGTCATTCATTGTTGTTTATCGACATGTAAACTCAATATCCTGCTGCTGCTTCTAGATCATAAAATTAAAATGGATATTTGCAGATGAAATTTTTATTTTTTTTTTTTGCTCTCGCTCAAACATCCTGTATATGCGAACAGCCAATAAAATGCTTCATTTATGATATTTTTTGGTAAACAATTTACACTGCCTACATTATGATTATTGTGTGCTTGGTTTGGCATCACAAACGAATCACTTGCATTACAATCATTTCTCTTGAGACGTTGTGTGATTTCCTTTTAAGAGCCAAAAAAATTTTATTTTTATTTCTGCAAACATTTATTATGATTGTGATTTGATGCTTTAATGGTAAATTTTGTGAGCACTCACTTTTGTTGCTATTAATCTTTATTATTATTATTATTTAAATAACACAAAAGAAAAACAGAGAGAGAAAAATCAGAGTTTTTATATATTTGTCTAAAAATTCCGCTATGAAAATTGTAGATGGCGCTTCAACACGATCTAAGCGACATCTATATGCAGTTAATTATCTATGTTTTAATTATTATGATGAAATTACTCAGTGACAAACATTTTTTCAGCAGGAGTCCGGCCGCCGACCTAAAAAAAATTCTAATATTTTCAAGTATCAGGCCGGAGTCTACATATAAGGAAAAATGTTAGTGTTTTATATGGAAATTTGGCCAGATAGTCCGGTCACCGAGCTAAATTTCTCATTGGGTTTTTCGTCAAAATAAAATTTAAAAATAAAATATTTTTTGCAAAGCGCACCCTGTAGTGCTTTATTTTTGTTAATTTTATTAAAATAAACGGCAAAATAACATAGAAATTCTGTCCATGACCTCTGGTTTTAGTAATATTTTTAGCATTTAGTCAAATGTTTTCATATATGTAACTCTTGTTTTTAAGGCTACTACTAGAACTAAACTAGTCGACTTCGGACTAAAAATTATATGCTAAGTCTATCAGTGTAGTTACACAGGCGGCCTGTGATTGCCTGTGATAATAGTTACAAAAAATTCCGCTATAGAAATTGTAGGTGGCGCCTAAATCGTTTTTGAAACGCCATCTAGCGGAATTATTTTGTAAATATTATCACAGGCCGCCTGTGTAACAACACTGAACTCGATTTACGTACAAATTTTTAGTTGAATTCGAGCTCTGGCTGTCACTTTTTAACTCTGTTTAAAAACTTTAAACTTTCTAACTTTATTCATTGTAAAACTTTTTAAACCAAAAATTCTTATCCAGAATAGTAAAAAGAGTAAAAAAGTCCAATTAGTTAGTAAATTGAAGGCAAATTGAGCAAAAAAGATCAAGATAAATTCTGGTCTTTTTCCTGCTCTAACAAAATATTCTTTTGCTATTAGCAAATATTCAATGTGTGTGGCATATTTTCTTTTTCTCTTTCTCTCCCAAAAGGCAATAACAAAGTGATTTTATCATTGACTTTCTTCTCTATATTTCCATTTAAATGGCAGTAGCATGCAGAGTTGTTATATAGACGGTCTATAACGTCTATTTGAATATTTAAAAAAATAGTTCCGCTATGAAAATTATAGATGGCGCTTCAAAATGATCTAAGCGACATCTACAATTTTCATAGCGGAATTTTTTGTAAATATTCAGAAAGACGTTATAGATTGTCTATATAACAACTCTGGTAGCATGCACATATGATAAGTACAAGATATGATAATGCTTTTTGCGACCTACAAAAATTCTATCTATAAGAATCACTCCAGGAAGAGAGAAAAAGTTTTTTTTTGACTATGGCAGTGTTGTTACACCGCTATGGAAATTGTAGATGGCGCCTTAATCATTTTGAAGCGTTTTCTAGCGAAATTTTTGTAAATATTATCACAGGCAATCACAGGCCATCTGTGTAACTACACTGGACTATGGCATCTGTCGATGTGTGTACATTAGCATTAATATAAATAAATAAATTTTACCACAAATTTATGATATTTCATTTTCACATAATTTTTCTGTTAGTGAGTAATTGCTGACGTATAAAAATTTTTCATATATGTGTGTGGCGAAGTCATAAATATTCACCGCACTTAAAGAACTTTGTGTAAACATTGATCAATAGTGAAAATGAGTGAGTGTATGTCTGCATGCTGCCATAAGTCTAGAATTAAAGCGCTATCAAAATATCAACACGTGATAAAATGCTTCTCGCAATCTGGCATCACTTTGAACGAATATTTAAAGAGTAAAAGAAAAAAATGATCGATAAATTATACACAAAATTAAATGATTGGCATGTTTTTGTAAAGGAAAATTATGGAAAAAAATAGAAAATTGGGACAAGGTTGAAATTTTTATTTTTAACGGGTTTTCAAAAGTTTGAAAAATAATTTTAACGGATTTTTTTAAAAATTTCTTATTTAAACTTTAGAATTTATTGACTAAAAACCAAGGGCAGAAAAGAGAAAAAATTCAAAAAAGTTTGGTTTGGCCATCGGCGCCGATATCGCCAAACAAACAAACTTTTGAAAAATTTTGTTATGAAAATTGTAGATGGCGCCTAAAGAACGATCTAAGCGCCCTCTACAATTTTCATAGCGGAATTTTTCTGCTTGTCGATGTCGGCGCCGATAGCTGAAGTGAAAGAAAAGTGAAATCGTTTGCCACAGTGACCATTACCTGACTAAAACCGTTCGAAAACATTCCGCTATGAAAATTGTAGAGGGCATTAAACGTTGATCGAAGCGACATCTATAATTTCAATTATGAAATTTTTTGAAAGTTTTGTGGGTGCTTAAATTTTCCAAGGCGAAATACCTAGTGTTTTTTGTCATATTTGACTACATTTTGTGTAAGTTAGTTTGCCTTGAAATTTTGACGTTTTAATAAGAAAATTTAATATAAAGAAATTTGTAAAAATTTTAAACAGTTTTTAGAATTTTAAAAAATCGTTATATTTGAAAACTAAAAAGCCGTTAAAAATGAATAATTTAATATTTTATTTTCTTCTTAATTTCTTTAATCAAAAAATGTTTTTAAAAATAAAAATATTCATCTTATAAAAGAAAAACCCGTCCCACAGCTGTCTGTCTAAATTTTTCATATCATTGACACATTCTTCGCACTTTTCTCATTCTTTCAACTCAAGTCACGATGCCAATCATCACTTCACTTCGAAATAAAAATTTCAATGTCACGAGTCACAAAATTTACAATTTTACTCACTTAATCCACATTCTACTTGAATTTCGATGTGACAAAAATTGAATAAATAACAAAAATTGAAAATTAGCATCAATAATGTTTAGCCTGTGCCCTGCATATCGCAGTTTTAATTAATTCAGTTGTTTTAATTCGTAAAAAAGTTGAAAATTAACATCAGAATAAACAAGTAGCTGTTTTGCAAAATTTTGATGCTTTTTTTGATGATTCATGAAAATTTTTCGTTATTGATTTAGAGAAATTTTTGTAAAAGTTTTTTGAAATTTTGAGATGCAAATCAGGGTTGATGAATAAAAGTGTCGTCTTTCAGGCACCTTAACAGGTTTTATTAAGCTTCATGCCTTCTAAACTTTTTGGCTTCCTGTCTTCCATAAAGTTTTGCGTTCTGTAAAACGATGGCTCAAAAATTCATTGCTTAAAAGCAGGGTTTGGAAAAGTTCAATGCTTCGGATCGACGTCAATCTTCCATGATCAAATTTTCGATTTCGATCCGTGTCGATTATTGATCTAGATTGATTCCAAACCCTGCTCAAAAGAAAGAACAGAAAATGCATTAGAAGCTTAATATTTATAGATTAATAAAGTTTCCTATCAATATGATATTTTTTTAATAAAATTTTACTCATATCGCATCAATTTTATTAAAATTTCATTAAAACTGAAGCTCTAAGGTGAAAAATATTAGAAAATTTAATTAACTCATTTTTGTATCATAAAATTTAAATAAAATAAACAATAGAAATCCAACATTGACAGTGATGGTCGATGAGATTATGCAAAATAAGTAAATGTTACGTAAATCATCGCGCGAGCACGTTTAGTCGCAAACGAAAAAAGGAGAAAAAGGCTGAAGGGAAGAGCAAAAGAATTTATTCATTAAATAAACCTTTTTTGCCTCGGTGTGTGCTAGGCAGTGTTGTTACACAGGCAGCCTGTGATTGACTGTGATAATATTTACAAAAAAATTCTGCTAGATGGCGCTTCAAAATGATTTAGGCGCCATCTACAATTTCTATAGCGGAATTTTTTGTAAATATTATCATAGGCAATCACAAGCCGCCTGTGTAACAACACTGGTGCTAGGCAGGAATTATGAAAGGAGTATTTTTATTATACAAATTCCAACAGAGTGAATAGAAATGTAGAAAAGAGCTTTAGTTGCTCCGTGCGGTCTACGCGATTGCAAATATTATCGAAAATTCCGCTGTTTCATGTTTATTGAGAGGTGTAGATTAGAAAAAAAAACTCACTGCGTCAATGAAAAGGTCACGAAAAGGTGGAAATTTCTGAATTTCATTTCCCTTGTCAATTATTACAATTTATCGCTTTTGAATCATTCATAATTTGCTATAAATCATTTTCGTTTAATTTTAGAAACAAATTTAATTAATTGTGGGATTTTCTTCTGTTTACCACAAATGCAATGTTTTTTTTGTTCTTTCTTAGATTTTAATACAGAAATAAATTAGAATTTCTAGAGAAGGTGAGATAAAAAAAATGTTAAAATGGGAAAAATTTATAAATTTTGTTCAAGTTTTAATGTGATCTTATTTCGATTTAAAAATCTTTGAATTTTATTTTTTGACTTTTTGTTTTGAATCGTTTTTGATGCTTTTGAACTTTTAAATTTTAACGGTTTTTCAAATTTTAAATATTTGAACTTATTGATATTTTTAATAAATTTGCAAATTTTGAATATTTGATTAATTTTTAAATATTTTAACGAATATTTGAAATTTTCAAGGCCTGAGAACTCTTTGATTCGTGTAAAAAAATCAAACGAAATTTTGATTGATTTTCGATTTTAAAAATATTTAACGTCTTTTGATTTTTTTAAAATCTTAACGGTTTTTCAAATTTTAAATATTTCAACGAAATATACGAAAAATATTTGTAAATTTCAATAAATTTATCGAGTCTCTCGCCTCCAGTATCCAATCCTCTGATTATGAATTTTTGGAAATTTTATAAAATTCAAGAAGTAAGAATTTTCACTTTAGAGCACATTAGCGCATGTTAGACCAAAGTTCTTACCCCTTGCGTTTATTCATTTTTATAATTATTTTTAAAATTTTTGAAATTTTTGATAAATCTGACGCAAGACCAGAGAACTCTTTCAAAAATTTTTGATCCCAGTTTGATTTTCTTGATGTTTGTTCCCAAATTTCGTAAACTAACTAGAAATATGTCAGAAATTGGAATTTTATTAAAAAAATTTTTCTTAAGTTGCCAACACGACAGTTGTTTTGTCAACGATTAGTAAAATAATTTTTCTTAAAATATCGAGTTGTTAGCCATTTATACTTAACATAAACAAAAAAGAATAAAATGCCATTTTACAATTGCAAAGCTTATTAACACAAATAAGTAAAAAAAATTTGGGAAATTCGCAAAAAATAAAATATTGAGAAATTCGATTTTAGCGCCCTCTATAATGAAACATTTCAGTCGTGCTTCAGAATAGCTCATATTTTAACGAATATTTTAAATTTTAAAAATTTTGAATTCTTAACGGCTTTTGAATTTTGAAATTAATTTATTTTTACAATTTCAAAATTTTTTTTATCTATAATTTTCCTAACAATTTTCTCTCATCTCAAAAAATTCCAGCATTTTAAAATTCACCCCAGTAACATTTGCTAAAAGCGGAAAAAAATGTCAATAGTCAAGAAAAGCAAAAGAGAAAAAAAACTTTTTTTTTCCGCAGCACCAAAAACCAAAATTCAATTTACACAAAACGAGGAATTTTCTTTTCTCTTTCTTTGAATGTATGTGACCTGCAATGGAAAGAAATATATATTGTAATCCGATTACAACATCCGATTTTGTCAGCTTTTTCTCTTTCTTTTTTTCTTTCTCGTATTTGAATAGCGAAAAAATGTTGAGAAAATAAGAAAATTGATAAGAGAAAGCGCAAAAAAAAAGTATTTGGAAAATTTTTTGAAGTTGAATTTTTTTTTGGAACTTATTTTAAAAAGATAAAATTTCACCATATAAGTGATAGAAATTCTGAGACCAAACCAGTATTGTTACACAGGCGGCCTGTGATAATAGTTACAAAAAATTCCGCTATAGAAATTGTAGATGGCGCCTAAATCATTATGAAGCGCCATCTAGCGGAATTATTTGTAACTATTATCACAGGCAATCACAGGCCGCCTGTGTAACAACACTGGACCAAACTAAAAGTCTTAAAGTGAGATAAAGACACTTAAAGTGACTTTAAATTTCTAATTTTATTTGTATTTTTTATTGACTCTTTAACCTATTAATTTTTCATCACAAACAAGATTTCATTCAGCATGAGTGTTGTTGTGAAAATATTCAAGCATTACAATCAAATTGAAGAGAAATTCGCGAACTCTTTTCTTAAAGCTGTCATTTAATTTCATTATAAGTTTGTAGAAAACACATTAAATTCAATCACTTTTATGTGAAATGATGAGGACAGGATTAGGAAACAACAAGCATTTGTCTACGTAAAAGAAAAACCCAGAAGAATGAAAATCTCATGTTTTTTAGTCATGACTAACTTAAATTCCACTAATTTTATCCAATTGAAATTTCAACTTAAAACAACTAAAATTTAGTCAATTAGAATTTTATTTTCAATTGACTAAAAATCAGATGAATTTTAGTTACTCTGCTGTGAGCTATTGATAGCTTCGCTAGCCAAAAGAATCGTAAAGACAAAAGAAAATCCAGAATAATAAAATTTTAATGAAATAAAGAACTTTATTTCAAATATAACATTTTAATTTCAAAAATGAAAAACTTAACTTCATGTGCTCTTTCGTAGTTCATGACTATGCTCTTTTCCTTCTTATTACTTTTTTCTTCCCAATGTCATTTCGAAAACAAAGTCTTATCGCTCATGGATTAAAACTACTCAAAGTTGATGTCTACATTCATTCCTTTTAATTTATGAAAACTCAAATATTATTTACAATAAAATGGCATTTTCTTTTTATTATTATTATCATGTACTCTTCTTTTAAAATTCTTTTCATCAGAAAGACATTCTGTAAGATTTTATATACTTGCCTAATGATATATTCAAAAATTTACTATATAAGACCAGTGTTGTTACACAGGCAGCCTGTGATAATATTTACAAAAAGTTCCGCTAGATGGCGCTTCAAAATGATTTAGGCGCCATCTACAATTTTCATCCGCCTGTGTAACAACACTGTATAAGACAAATTCATCAAAAAACTTTTTCTTTGAAATTTAAGAAGCTTCAAGACTTTATAGCTGTGTAAATTTTATTTTCATTAACCTCGGTTGATAATCTCATAAAGTATGTCTCTTGCTTGTCAACTATCAAATATTTTATTATTTCTTTTTTCACAATTTTATAAATCCCAGGCGTTGACACACGTTGCTTTTTTTTTGCTCTTTTTTTTTGTGTTTTGACACTTATTTGTCCAGGGAAAATTCCCAAAGTTCTGGTTTGTAAACACAAAAATGAGCAAATGGGAGCGAAAAAGAAGCAGATTTATTGCTCTTTTATGCTTCCATTTGATCTTTCTTGCTTTTTATGTGTGTCCACGCCAGCTTTGAATCAGAGTTGTTATATAGACGGTCTATGTGAATATTTACAAAAAATTCCGCTATGAAAATCGTAGATGGCGCTTAGATCGTTTTAAAGCGCCATCTAGCGGAATTTTTCGTAAATATTCACATAGACCGTCTATATAACAACTCTGCTTTGATTCATCATAAATAATTTCAAAATAAACGATAAACACATTTAAAATTCATCATCTGTTTGCAATTGATAATTTACCACAAACAATTGACAACAATTAAAAAGCCACAAAACACACATTTAATAAATTAATTAAATCAATCAATTGAGGTCAATCAAAATTTTAAATTTTTCTCATTTTCAACATAAAAATCAATTTTAATTTAAAATAAACATGATTAAAAGTGAGGACAAAGGAGCGTGAAAAATTTTTCATCTTTTTCTCTTTTTTGTAAGTAAGCCACACATTAGATAAATATTTACAAACTCATACACGAAGATTCATCTCTCTCTCTCTGAGAATGCGATGTAAATATTTATCTCAATCATCTTTTTTTTTCTCTCTCTCTTGCCTACGCATTAAGAGTTGACTTGGAAATTTTTTCTTACTCACACTCTCTTGCACTCTTCTTATTGTCTGCAGAGTTAATTCCTAGTATTGTTTCTTATACAAACATGGCCTCAAGGTTTTAGCATGTTTTGTGATGAATTGTCATGTAGGCAGTTAAGAAATTTTTCTTTTCCTTTTTTATTATTAGTTAATGTTTTGAATTTTATTTTAACGGATTTTCAAGATTTGAATATTTGAATGAATTTGAAATTTTAAAAATTTTAACGGTTTTTCAGTTTTTAAAAATTTTAACGGATTTTCAAGATTTAAAACTTTCAACGGTTTTTAAACTTTTAAAAATTTCAACGCATTTTCAAGATTTAAAAATTTAAATGAATTTGATGCTTTAAAAATTTTAACGGATTTTCAGATTTTAAAACTTTCAACAGTTTTGAAAATTCTAAACGTTCAAATTAATTGCTTTTGTTTTTGGTTACTCAGTGAGAAATTTTAGTCCGGAATTTTCTAATTTTTCCTAATATTCGGACTCCGGCCGTCGGATTATAAAAAATTTCAAAAATTTTTCTAATTTCTTTCTGATATTTTCAAGTCCGGGCCCAGGACTAGATGAAGGACGGCCACTGGACAGAATTTTCTCACTTGATAATGAATTAATAGAAATTTTGGTTAATAAATTAATTTAATTGAGTGTGACTAAAAATTTTTAAAATTTAAATTTCAAATTTCCGTTAATTTCTAAAAAAATTTCTTTCGTCTTCTTTTTAATATAGAACAAAAAAGTCAAAATAAATAAATCACAATTAATGCTTATCACAAGAAAAAAAGCAACTCCCAAAATCCCTAAAACTGATTTCTGTCAATTTATATCAACCTCAATATCCTTCTTCTATGCCGCAATCTCATCATTTTATTATAAGTCATTATTCACTGCTCAATTACGAAATAACTTCATTACAGATTCTTCCTAGCATTAAAATTGCTCGCACTGTGAAAATAAAAAGCTTTTCCCTATTAAAAAAAGTTTCAGCATCATTCAGCAAGCAATAGCATGAGTTGGGGAATTTTTTTAGCATAACATAGCATAACATAAATGCTGCTAGCGTTTTATAGTTAAACTAAATTTTGTTAATGGCAGTAGTCAGCTAACCATCAACATCACACACACATTCGTTTGTTCTGTCTGATGGCTGAGCACAATGTAAATATATTCTCAACTCACTCGAGGCGTTTTCACATAATGAATTTTCCACGATGATGCTGCTGCTGCTAATGATGATGTGAAACATAGCCGAAATATAATTTTTTTTTTTTTGCTTAGGGGTTGGACATTCTTGACAAATTTTGAATCAAAGAAACTTCCAAAAAATCCCGCTATGAAAAATATAGAGGGCGCTTAGATCTTTTTAAACGCCTTCTAGCGGAATTTTTTTGGAAGTTTTTTATTATCGTTGCCAACGGCTGAACTCTAAAAATTTAGTACCAATGTCTCTTCCCTTACAAAATTAAACATTGTGGTCATTGTATCATACCACAAAATTTGCAATTTCATCAAAATATCTAAGCTACACCGTTTTATGATTTAATTAACTCGAAAAATTGTCAAATGATGTCCATGTGAGAGTTTGTCAATAATAATTCATAATTTAAGTAATGAATGCATGAAAGAAGGTGAAAAAGAACATAAAACGATCAAATGATGAATAATACATTTGTACATGTGAGAAAAATGTGTCAAAAGTATGCTGGTTTGATGGCAATAATCTCCATATGTTGATACCGACTGGATGAGCATTTTATGTGTTTTTCTTCTTTGCGGTTTGAGTCGAGAGAATAAAAATAACATTTTTTTGATATGTCAATTTTTATATATATGACAAAATGAATGCCATTGAGGTTGTTGAGTGTCGAATAATGTTTTTGTCTTTTGGTTGGGTTGAAATAAAAGAGAAATTTCTAAATGGCATGAATTTTTACCTTTTAATTGTTTTCTATGTTTAAATTAAAGGCAAAAAACTTCCGTGAAACGTTGCAAAAAGTATTAAAAATTGGCAAAAAGTTGCTTTACTCAGTGACTAATGAGTTACTCTTTGATCAATTTCTTGGAAAACGGTTGATATTAAATACATGAAAGCAGTGTTGTTACACAGGCCGCCTGTGTAACAACACTGAACCAAACTTTTTATTTACCATCTATCATGATAATCTTTCATTCTTTCTCTAACAACTTTCAAAAATTCAAACAATCCAAGCAAAATTCGAATTTGTTTTCTTACAAAAAGTGAATGAATTTCACAAATGAAAACAAAAAAAGAAAAACAGCAAGCAATGATCCATAAAATAAAACCAAATTCAAGATCAGACATTGAAAAAACTTTTCGTGTATCTTTGATTTCCTTCACTTGTGGTCTAAACATGTGCCATAAGCCATAATCTTTAAGATGAGTAGCAATTCCTGCTGGTATCAAAATATTCATAAAATCATTCATTGAAGGAAACAAAATGTTGTTGCTTGACATTGATAATTGAAACATTTGTGTGATTTTTTCATTTGACATTATTGGCAATGAACTGTTGTAAGTTATATTAAGATCATAATGATCTTGAGATGTTACCAAAAATGCATATTTTGCTGATAATTTTTCCTCCAGTGCTTTCTCATAATATTCTTTAAATTCATAATCTGGGACGTATTTGTTAACGCTAAAATATTTTAAAAATTAGATTTTCCCTCGAATATAAAAGACAGTCGGATTGGATTTTCGAATTTAAATTGTGAGTTTATAAAAGAAAGCAATTAATCCATAATATCGAAAAAGCTGAATTAACTCTAATTATCAGAGTCCGAAATCGTTATTAATTTCAATTGCAAATAAGTAAAATTCAACTAAATTTACTCGAGTAAAAATTTTTACTAAATTTACTACAAAAATGTTTTTACTGACTGTTCATAACTCGAGAATGGAAAGTCCTGAAAAATGATCGAGGGCTTTTTGGAAAGGTCTCGACGCGTAGTTGAGCCATCAAAAGAGATTTTTTGAAGTTCATGCCAGTTCATGCCGGTGGGCCATGATCTTGGGTCAAAAATTTTTTTTCGCCTAAAACGTTCAGAATCGTATAAAACGTTAAGAAAACATGTTTTGAAAAATTTTCATAAATCATGGCCTAGGCCATGAACTCCAGCAATAATGGCATGAACTTGAACATGAAATTTTTCAAAGATATGAGTATAGCATATCGTTGAAAAGGTCTTGATAAAAATAGAACATTTTGGATACGAGTCAGTGCATGGTGGTTCGGTATGATGTTGGACAGAAAGTTTCCAACTGTCATGAAACATAAAGAAAACATCTCAGAAGTGATTTTTAAGACATGAATCCTTAGTGCATGCACTCCAGACGCTAGAACAAGTTCTTTGGAAATTTACTTTTTACTATTTTAAATAAA
>JACWBX010003509.1:12056-34318 GCA_014622435.1 Polypedilum pembai
AAACAGGATCAGGAATTCCAACAACTGAAACTTGTTCAACTCCTTCGATTTCTTGAACAATTTCCTCAATTTCTGCTGTACATACTTGATAGTTCTTATACTTCATTACTTCTTTCTTTTTATCTATCAAAAATATATTTCCTTCCTCGTCAACGAAACCTATATCGCCAGTTTTAATGAAACCATCTTCATCAACTGCATTTCTTGTAGCCTCTTCGTTTTTATAATATCCCTAAAATTATTGTTAAAAAATTGCATAAATTTTTCGATGATTTTGCATTTTAATTTACCAAAAATGGGAACTCTGGTTTAGCCAAAATTTCTCCACTAACACCGATGTCAACAGGTTGTCCACTTTTGCCAATGATTTTCACTTTTACATTTTGACAAATTCTACCTACAGTTAAACCTTCAATCGAATCAGCCGGTCCATTTGCAGAAATAGAAATGCAAGCTTCCGTCATACCATAGCCAATAACAAGCGGTTGGTCTGGAAATGCTTGTCGAAATTCTCTTCTTAATGACTCTGAAACTAAACTTCCCATTGCGAAAAACATTAAAATTCTCTCATAGTCTTTAGGATTGAATTCAGGATGTTGCAAGAGCAAAGTTAGTTGATAAGGAGCAGCTTTGAAAACATTGATGTCATATTTTTTAACAAGTTCTCGAAAGAGCTCTACACTGAATGGTTGAATTGTCATGATTCGTGTATCGCGTAATCGAAGTGCTGTTAAAATTGTTGTCAGTAATCCAGTTGTCCAGTATATAGGACTAAAACTCAATGAACGAAAAGCGAATGACATATCAAATGTTGTAAATTGTGATAGAATATTGGCATGTGATAAACAAACTCCCTTAAACGAAATAATAAACATTTGAAATAGATTTAATTTTCATTAGCATTCTTCCTACTCACTTTAATTTCACCACTTGTCCCTGATGAGCATAAAATAACAGCAAGCGTTTCTCTCGCATCACCGAGATCTGCTACTCTGAAAATATTTATTTAAATTAACGTGAATTGAAACAGCAGAATTTCTTAATTGAGTTAAATTTTGTCTGCGATGTTGGGAACTTACTTAAAAGAATCTTCATTTCCTGTTGTCGCAAGTAGTTCATCAATATATGTTACTCCATCAACTGCATGACGCAGTGTAATAATTTTAGCATTGCTCTTCATCTCATCAAGTGATAACTTAACTTTCTCATAAACGTCATAATCGCAGAAAACTAATTTTGGCTGAGTTATATTGAACATATGTATGATATCAACCTTTTTGAAACCAGTATCGAGAGGATTAACTGGTGCTCCAATCATGATTGCAGCATATAATACTGGAGGCAAATAAGTGCTATTACTGCACATTAATCCAATAACATCTCCTTTCTGATATCCGAGTTTTGTTAAATTTTGTGCAATACGAATACTTGCCAATTTTGTTTCATGGCACGTCATTGACGTTTCATCGTCATAACAAATGTTCAAAATTCTTTCTGGTGTTTCAGATAATTTTTTCAATAATTCTGCACCAATTGATGTATTATTACTTAATCCATATCTCATTTCTAATCCACTCCAAATTTTCGTATTAGAATCAAATGAAGCCATCTTGAATGAATGAATGAGAAGAATTTCACAGAGATAAATTCAATTAACTACTTTCGACTAAACCGCGCACGAATTTTCTTTCTAACTGAGTCTCCGCTGTCGTCGGTAATATTGGACAGCGTTGAGATAAAAAATAGCGTTGTTCCGCGCTAATAAAAAATTGAAAAATGTCGAGCAAATTTTTGTTTGAAGAGAGAGAAAAGATAAAATTTAAAATATACGCTGCATATATTGGGAAGGTTTGAACACTACTAAACAAAAAATACATTGACCTACACGTGATTGTAGACATGTACACATATAATAAACAGAGGCGTATTATTTTATCTTATGGTTGTTCGTTTTCCGGTTCTAATAAGTTCTACATCTCTGTGTGTTCTTACACAATGTCACATAGAAAGAGAAAGAGGTGCACATATACAGTTATACGGAGAGAGCGTTCATTTATGCGTGTACGCTAGAAAGAGACAAAAAATGGAACTACGTACTTTTTCGCAATCATGTGTAAATTTGACCTTGAACGTTATTAGAACAAGAGCAATGACATTGCGTAGTTTTTTTAATAATTAGAAGTATTGTCATGGTCATTATATATCAACAGCTAATTTAATGAACTGTAACTACATCGTGAGGTATTTTTTGTTTTCAAAATAATAATTTTATTCTCACACTCTGTTGAAAATATATTTCAATTGTTTTATTATTACAATTATCGCATATGAAATGATTCATATGACTTGGTATATAATATAAATTAATCACAGCTATGTATTTTATTTTTTTGTAAAAAATTGAGACTGACTTGACATTTTTTTTTTTGAAAAAGTCATTCGTTATTAAATATAAATTTTCATGGAAAATAATAAATGTAAATTATTTTAAATGTATTGTTGTTCTAACGATAAAGCTGATTTTTCACTCTCAGATTACATAATAAAAATCTGAAAAGAGCTTGAATGTATTGAAACACTTGTGCCGCGTCATAAAAAGGAAAAGAAAGCACATCGTAAAAGTTGCACACGCCGATTATTTCGCATTCATTCGATTTCTATATTTGATTATTGCTATATCACGTACTGCTTGCCTTAAAATTCTTGCCTTTGGACCGATTGGCATTTCATCAATAAAATAAATGCCACCATAGAGCTGTTTAGTGTGCGGTAATTTTTCAGCTACAACTGATAAAATATCATGTTCAGCTAAACTTTCATATCCTTGTCGTTTTACAATAACTGCTGCTGGTAAATTTGCTACTCTTTGATCAGGAATTCCTACAACTGAGACACTATTAACTCCTTCTATACTTTCTATTACACTTTCAATTTCTGATGGTGTGATCTATAAATTTAAAATTTTTAGATTAAAAAATTAAATACTTAATAACTTACTAAAGTATCCTTATATTTGAAAATGTCTTTGTTTTTGTCAAGAATATAAACATATCCATCTTTATCCAAATAACCCATATCACCAGTTTTAAGAAATCCTTCTCTATCGAGAAACTCTTCTGTAGTTTCTAAACAGTTATAATATCCTTGAAATTTAAATTCAGGTTTTACAAGTATTTCTCCAACTTCTCCTAAATCCAATGCATTTCCTTCTTCATCAGTTACTTTTAATTGAATATTTGTAAAAGTTCTTCCAACTTTCAAACCGTCATTTGATTCACCAGGAAACATTGATGCAATGAAAACCTAATACATAAGATTATGAGTGTTTATGAATTTCAAACAAGAATTGATTACATACTTCAGAAGTGCCATAGCTAATTAGTAGCGGTTTATCAGGAAATTTTTGTTTAAACCTTTCACGTAAATTTTCTGTTACAATTGATCCAATACATGAAAATAAAATAATACTGGAAAAATCACCAGTTTGTGCTACAGGAGAGTTTATAAGAGCATTTAAGAATAGTGGCTGTATAACTAAGACATTCACTTTGTATTGTTCAATCAATTTAACACACAATTCAGGATTAAAAGGTTGAATTGATGAAATTCTTGTTTCGCCTGCTCGAAAAGGTGCTAAGCATATTCCAACTATTCCTGCTGCTAGATAAATTGAACAGAAATTTAATGATCTAAATTCCTTGAGTGATTTACATTTCATATCAATATAAGTTAATATAGCTGTGTGAGGCATACAGACTCCTCTTAAAATTTCACCATTTGATGTTTCTGATGTGCAAATAATTGCGACTAATTTTTCTGATGCTCTCTTTTCAAATTTCTCTGGTTTATAATGATATTCTGATCCAGTTGGTATTAATAGTTCATTAACATAAGGCACGACAGGAATTTTCTTAAGTAAAGTAAAAATCATTGCGTTACTTTTTATCTCGCGAAGTGCCTCTTTAGTTAATTCGAACAAGTCATAATCACAAAATACAAGCACAGGTTTTGTTTGACAAAACATTTGTTGAATTTTTTCCTTATCAAACGATACATGAAGGGGATTTATTGGAGCACCAATAAGAATACAACCGTAAATCAGTGAAATTACTGTACTTGAATTTCTACAAATAAATCCAATAACGTCATCTGCTTTGATACCTAATCTTTTTAAATTTTGTGCAACTCTAATGCTAGTAATTTTCACATCTTCACATGTTAAATCTTTACTTTCTTCATGATTAATTTGTAATACTCTGTCTGGTGTTGAATCTAATGCTTCAAGTAACTTTTCACCTAAATAAATATCTAGTGGATATCGATATGAATGCATATTTCCTGTCCAAATTTTTGTATTTGGATTAAACGTTCCTGTCGCCATTTTTATATTAATTTAGGTGTAAAAAACTGAAGAGAAGTAGAGTTATTTCAGTCTTTCAAACTCGACAGTTAAAATAAAACTGATATTTGCACATGTCTAAAAATTTCACGTTTCTTATCACTACGTTTTATATGAAAATGGTGATAACTAAGAATCTTATCAATGTTTTTGACCGAAAATGGAAAAAGAATACACATGCACATTTACTGATATGCCTTATAAGGAAAGTCTTTACTATTATTGCATCAGTGATTTATCTATTATAAAATATAATCGCACGCTGATATCTTAATTATCAAAATTATGAAGTGGTATGATTTACTAAGTTTTTTTTTCAATTCATAGTGGCTCTAGACACAGAGTGTTTATTGATGATTAATATAATGTAAAAAATCCCCTTGCATATAGACAACCGCTGTAAAATTTTAAACTTGATGAAGTATTTTTTCATTATTAAATTAATTTTATTGCGCAAAAATTGCGATTATATTGATATCTCTTACTAAAATTTCATTGAATCTGCAAAGATTAATCATAATAAACGAAGTTTGCACTTGAGACATTGTGACGTTTTTTTTCCTTATCAATAAAACAAAACGACTTCTTTTCTACTATAATCTATTTTATTTTATGAAAAATTCCTCTTTACAATCACCTATGTTTTGATAACAGAATTATTTTTGATATTTAATATGTCTTGTAAAATATATCGCTTTTGAATTTTATCAGACGGAGTCATTGGTAATTTTTCAAAAAAACATACGCCACCATCAAGATGTTTGTATTCAGGCAAAGAATTTGCAACGTGTTTAATGATTTCCTCTTCTTTAAGACTCTCATATCCTTTTTTCTTAACAACAGCTGCAGTAAGCAAATGTCCAACAAAATCATTAGGAATTCCCACAACGGAAACTTGCTGAACTCCTTCGATTTCTTGAATAATATTTTCTATTTCTGATGGATTGACTTGATGTCCCTTAACTTTAAGAATTTCTTTTTTTCTATCAACACAATAAAGCATTCCTTCATCATCAAAATATCCAATGTCTCCACTTTTAAAAAAGCCTTCTTCATCGAATGCTTCTTCAGTCGCTTTTGGATTGTTATAATAACCAATAAATTTTATTGGAGAT
Source organism: Polypedilum pembai (assembly GCA_014622435.1). Lineage (NCBI taxonomy): Eukaryota > Metazoa > Arthropoda > Insecta > Diptera > Chironomidae > Polypedilum > Polypedilum pembai. The sequence continues at coordinate 17,571 of JACWBX010003509.1, forward strand.
TTTATACAAATTTCTCCTATTTCATTGATTCCAAGTTTCTTTCCATTATCATCTACTATTTTTATTTCAATGTTTGGTAATAAAATAGAACCGACTGCATATTCTTTCTTATACTCATTAGGTTTTGTCATTGTGGCAAACATCTCGGTCATACCATACGCTGTTAATAATTGCTTATCAGGAAAAGTTTTTGAAAACTTATCACGTACTGTTTTTGAAATGATGGAGCCAGCTGAAAAAATGACTTGAAGACTATTTAAATTATATTTTGAAAGATTTTCATCATTTAGTACTAAAGCTAGAACTGTTGGTGTTAATGTAGCGGCTGTAATTCCATATTTTTCAACATCTTCGAAGAATTCCTTTGTATCAAATGGCTTATCTTCGCGTACAATACGTAATTCATTAGATGATAAAACTGATGAAATAATTGGTGTAAAACCCGATGACCAGTATATTGGACTTGCTGTATATGTCACAGACTGTTGAGTTTTTTTCAAATTTGTTGGTATTATTGATAAAACAGACCAATGAGTTAAACAAACGCCCTTTGAAAGCACAAGAAAATTTAAGAGTTAAAATCAGAATTTTAAAGTAGAATATCTTAACGATATTATCAAGGCGAAATAACTAGTGTTTTTTGCCACATTTGATCACATTTTGTCCACGTTATTTCACCTTGGATATTACATTGCTTAAGTTAAAACTTTTAACTTACTTTTGGCATTCCAGTAGTTCCTGAAGAGCATAAAATTGCATAAATCTTCTCATTGGCAGGTTTTTTGAATTTCGGCAACTCAAAAGCATCTTCAATGCCAGTTGATTTAATTAATTCATTTGCATTTGGCAAGTCTGAATCATCATTAGATGTAGAATAAATACGAAAATCGAAATCAACATTCTCTAGTGCTCGTTGAACTTTTGGAATGACATCAGATTGACAAATGATAATTTTTGGTCTTGTTTGAGTAAAAATTCCACGAATATCAAATTCACTCATTGCTGCATGTAATGGATTGATAAGAGCACCTAATGCTATACAACCATGTATTATATAAGTGGACAAATGTGATTGTCTTGCAATTATTCCAACAACATCATCTTCCTTTATGCCTATTTTTGCAAGATTTTGAGCGACACGAATTATTGAAATTTTAAGTTCATTACAAGTTATTGCTTTATCGTCTGATTTTGTAATTTGTAAAATTCTTTCGGTAGTTTTTGATAAATTTTCAAACACTAAATCACTTATCATTTTGTCCATTGGAAAAGGATAAGGAACTGAAGGTCCTTTCCAAATTTTTAACTCCGAATCAAACTTTGCTTCCATTTTTATTTATGATGTTTTCTCTATCAATGCTCAAGCTAAACTAAAGAACGAGAAAATGTAGTTTATTATGCCACAAACCAGAACCCTAGATGTTCTTATCACAATGCTTGAATAACAAATTTATTTAAAGTTATCAAATAAACAACACTTATCATGTTTATGTTTATTAAATTGTATACTTTCTCTTAGTTTTCTTTATAATTTATTTAGTTCTTCAAAGTTGTCAATATCATTGTTTTTGAAAAATTCAAATAGCTCATTCATTCTATTTTAGTGTCTTTTTAATATGAAATTTATTTATAAATATTCGCTCTCTTTTAGAATTTGACATTATTTAGATAAGAAGAAAAATCATGTACATAATTTTCTTCTTCTTGATTTCTACTTATAAAAATAAGTAAAGCATAATTCTTCTATATCTGTATAATAACGAACCCTACTTTCTTCTATCTAAAATTTTTATTATATTTCATATTTTTATTAAACGTTTCTTCAGTCATATGATGATGACCTATGAATTGTTTTTAATTTTAGTGATTTCTTCTAGAACAAAACGTTTCTGAACTTTGCCTGATGGAGTCGTTGGCAACTTTTCAAGAAAACATACACCACCGTGGAGGTGTTTGTATTGAGGCAAAGCATTTGCAACGTGTTTAATGATTTCGTCTTCTTTAAGATTTTCATATCCTTTTTTCTTAACAACAGCTGCAGTAAGCAAATTTCCAACAAAATCATTAGGAATTCCCACAACGGAAACTTGCTCAACTCCTTCGATTTCTTGAATGACATTTTCAATTTCTGATGGATTGACTTGATAGTTTTTGTATTTTAAAATATCTTTTTTCCTATCAATAACGTACAAAATTCCTTCTTCATCAAAATATCCAATATCACCTGTTTTAATAAATCCTTCACAATCAAACGCTGCTGTTGTTGCTTCTAAATTATTATAATAACCCTGAACAAAAATATTTTTAATCTTTTTAAATATTTTTACAAATAAACAAAACTCACGTGAAACTTAAATGATGATTTAGCACAAATTTCTCCACTCTGACCATTTTCTAAAGCTTTTCCATTTTCATCAACAATTTTGACTTGAATGTTAAGGAAAAGAAAAGATCCAACAGCATAATTCTTTTTATATTCATTAGGCTTTGTCATTGATATTAAAACTTCTGTCATACCATATGGAATCATCATCATTTTGTCTGGAAATATTTTTTCAAATTTTTCTCGTAAAACTTTCGATACAAGTGATCCGAGTATTGTAAATGTTTGCAAACTTTTTGTATTAGATGATAGAAATTCTTTAGAACTTAAAAGCACAGCAAGAGATGAAGGTGGTAGATTTACTGTTGTGACATTATATCGTTCTACAATATTTATAAAAGTGCTGACATCAAAAGATTTTTTTGTGAAAATTCGAAGGTCAGTTGATGAAAGTGGAGCTGTCATGTTTCTAAAAAATCCTGAACCCCAATATATCGGACTGAAGCACAATGAAATTGATGCCTTAGAGTTAGGCATTAATGGAAGCCATAAGAAATAACTTGCATGACTAATTGTCACACCCTATTGAATGAAAATCAATTCATAAGCGATTGCTGTTTATTTCTTTTAAAAATTTTCTTACTTTACTTGTTCCTGTTGTCCCTGAAGAACACAAAATACATAATAATTTCTCATCAGAAGGTTTAGAAAATTTTGGCATCGTAAAATTTTCTTCTTCATTAGTTGAATTTAAAAATATTTTTGTTGACTGATATTTCTCATGCTCACGTGATGTCGAATAAATTACATAATTAAAGTCAACATTTTTAAGAGAATTTTCAAGTTTAGGAATAACATGATCATCACAAATGATTATTTTTGGTTTAGCTTGCATATAAATAATTCTTATGTCGCTTTCACTAAGTTTTTCATCAAGAGGATTCGGCAGAGCACCCATAAAAATACAACCGAAAATGAAACTTGTAGTGAAATGAGATTGATGAGTTATCAATCCTACAACATCGTCTTCTTTTATGCCAATTTTCAATAAATTTTGGGCCACACGAATACTCATGAGCTTCAATTCTTTAGCCTTAAGTTTTGAATCATCATCTGCATTTATTTGAACAATTTTCTCGGGATTGCTACACAATTTTTCATAAATATAATCACTTAGCATGTAATCCATAGAAAAAGGATGAACATAAGATGGACCATGCCAAATTTTTGTATTTGAATCAAATTTTGATTGCATTTTCAAACTCACTCAACAACTTAATAAAATGAAAGTAAAAACTAAACTATTTTATCTCAATGATATTTTATTTCAAGTAGCTAGACTGAGGTTGATATAATTATTTACATAGCAATATATAATAATTAGTTCATTATAAGTTGTCTGACTGTTATCTTATGTACTTTACCGTTTGGAGTAAGAGGCAAATCATTGACAAAGTTTACTCCACCATGTAATTGCTTCAAAAGTGGCAACTCAGCAGAAATATAATTCATTATGTAGTTCTCAGTCAGTTTCGTTGCATTGGGAGATTTTTTTACATATGCAGTTGCTAAATCTGTTCCGAGTTGATCATCATATATTGGAATTACACATGCTAATTCAATGCCATCAATTTGATGTAAAACATCTTCAATTTCTGATGGATAAACTGCATAATTTTTATATTTAAAAACTTCTTTTATGCGATCAACAACAAAAAGTGCGCCTTCATCATCAAAATATCCAATATCGCCTGTTTTTATGAAACCATCTTCATCGAGTGCATTTTTTGTAGCCTCTGGATTGTTATAATAACCCTAAATTAGAAAAAAGATATACATGTGACTAATTAATAGAAAGCAAATTTGTCTATTTGTTGCTACTACATACGAGAAATTTAAATTGCGGTTTCACGCGTATTTCGCCACGCTCGCCTGGTTTAACACTTTCACCTTTTTTATTGACAATCTTAAGTTTTAAATTTGGTGTAATCAATGATCCGACTGTGATTCCGTTATAGCACTCATTAGGTTTTGAAAGTGAAATGAATACTTCAGTCATACCATAGCCAGTCAAGAGTATCTTATTTGGAAAGGCTTTTCTGAATTTTTGTCTCAATGATGCGGAGAACATTGATCCAAGGACAATAAATGTTTTGAGGCTTTCATGATTCGATTCGCTAAAGAAATCTGATTGAAGAATAGCTGCAAGTGATGATGGAGCAAGACTTATTTCAGTTATTTGTCTTTCTTTGATGATTTCAACCAATTTGTCGATATTAAAATCATCACCGCTGCAAATTCTAACGTCATTTGGATAAAATGAAACGAAAATATTTTTCAAAAATCCTGAACTCCAGTAAATTGAGCTGAATGTCAATGATGTTGATGATGTTTGTTTATTATTTTTGTTACTTAATCTTAAACTTTTAAAACTCCAACATGATGCATGACTTATGCACACACCTTTTTGCAATCCTTCAATTCCACTTGAACATAAAATTGCCAAAAGTTTTTCATCAGCTGGCTTTTCAAACTTAGGAGGAATGAATTTATCAACATTATCAATATCGTTGAGTAATTCAAAAGCACTTGGCATTCCTTTAAGTAATTTTGTGTTGTTTGTCACAACATACATTAATGGTGATAGATTAATTTCTTTGAGAGCATCTTGAACCGAAGAAAGTTCCTCTGGGTCACAAATTATCAGCTTAGGTTTTGTTTGTGCATAGAGCTGACAAATATTTTCTGTTGATAAACTGTGATCTAATGGATGAATAATTCCACCCATTAAAATTGATCCAGTAAGAAAACAAGTGACAAAATTTGAATTTCTGCAAATTATTCCGATAATGTCGTCTTCTTTAATTCCAATTGCAAGCAAATTTAATGCAATTCTGATACTCGATTCTTTTAACTCTTGACAAGTTAATGAACGATTTTCTTCATGATGAATTTGAATGACACGATCAGGAGTTTCATCACAATTTTTAAGAATTAATTCACCAAGATATGTGTCCATTGAATAAGGATAAGGAACTTTTTGAGCTTCCCAAATTTTCGTTTCCGGATTAAATTTTGCTGCCATTTTTTATTTCTTAAAAATCGACCGACTTCTTTCGAATAATCTTTTAAACTGACTGTCTATGCAGTAAAAATTTAATATTGAAATTATTTTATTGTAAGAGAATTTGAGAGAATTTTAGACAAGTATTTGTCAATCTTATCATTTTTTTATAACTTTGTTTTTTGTCTAATAAGTAAATATTTTGTTCTTTCTTCACAGGAGTGTATCAGAGCTATCGACAGTATGATTTCTTTTCAAAAAATCCCGAAGAGCGTATCAATTTACAGCCAAATCTCAAATCTTTTATAAACTCATATTTTGTAAAAGCTGATACATGGCTTTATCTTCTCATCGCTTTATCTATAATATTTGCTGTAATTTTATTACTGGTCATTGTTTTTCGTAAGAGAATTGTTATTGCAATTGCTCTTATTAAAGAAGGAAGCAAGTAAGTATTTAATATATTTCAAGTATTAAATTAAATGACAAAATTTTTCTTTTTTTAAAGAGCTGTATCATCGAATTTATCAACAGTTTTCTTTCCTATCATACCATGGTTGTTGCAAGCATCTGTGATTGTTATTTCTGTTTTGATGTTCCTTTATCTCTCATCAATTGGTGAACCATCATATAAAATTGTTGGAATTGATAAAACGGGTTGTGTCTGCACAGGAAATTATTCAACAATTAAAAATGGCGATACATGCACTCCAAAAGATTTCTCGAAACATTGTTCAAATTTGCAACCTCAATGTGCAAATGTTTCATGTCATTATGTTGGACTGCAACCACCTGATATTGTTCAATATTTCAAATACGTCACTATTGTTGGGTTCTTCTGGCTTGTTTTCTTCATATCAGGATTTTCAGAAATGGTTTTAGCTGGAACATTTGCTGAATGGTATTGGACAATAAACAAAGCTGATGTGCCATTTTTCACATTAAGTGCAAGCATTTATCGAACAATTCGATTTCACCTTGGAACAATTGCTTTTGGTTCGCTGATTTTGACAATTTGTCGCATTATTCGATTGATTATTGAATATATCGATCAAAAACTCAAGAAATACAACAATGAGCTGACACGTGCGATTTTATGTTGCTGTCGATGCTTTTTTTGGTGTCTCGAAAATTTCCTCAAATTTCTCAATCGGAATGCTTACATTATGTGCGCTATTCATGGCAAGAACTTTTGCTCAAGTGCACGAGATGCTTTCAATTTATTAATGAGAAATGTACTTAGAGTAATTGCTCTTGATAAGACAACCGATTTCTTATTTTTCTTATCAAAGCTTTTGATTTCTCTTGGAATGTCTGCCTGCTGTTTCACTTATCTTACAAGTGAACTTTTCACTCAACATTTCCCAGACATTCTTCTTCATTATCCAATCGTTCAAGTTGGATTCATTTTTGTTGGATCTTACATCATTGCTTCTGTTTTCTTCAGTGTTTATTCAATGGCTGTTGATACACTCTTCTTATGCTTCCGTAAGTTATCATTTTTTTGAATTCATAAAACAAAATTTACTAATTTTTTACTTTCAATAGTTGAAGATTGTGAGCGAAATGATGGAAGTCAAGATCGACCATATTTCATGAGTAAACAACTGATGAAAATTCTGAACAAGTCGAACAAGTAAAAGACATGTAAATTATATTAATTGTGTATAAGGCTGGTGCCATTAAATCATTAGTTCTAATATAAAACAAAAATATAGTCATGCCAAATTCATTGCAATAAGTGCGCCAAATTTTTCTTAGCTTCTATTATAATGAAATTAAATTACTTATTTATGTGAAATATTTATTCAGCCAAAAGAGAGGAAGGAAGAAGTGAGTTTGGTCAAAAGTAGTGATATGAATTTTTATAAAATGTGTATTAATGTCATAATATAGTCATGTGATTTAAAAAACAATCGAAAGTAGATGAAGGGAGTATTTTTTTATACAAAATTATTGTAATGATTAAAATCAATAAGACTTGAGCGAATGTTAACAGTCGAATGAAAAATTAAATAAAAAGCTTTAAAAAATCAAATAAAATTTTTTTTATATTTCAGTATTCTTAAAAAAAGTTCATTTTATTGGCAAAAATGTTGTCTTTAATGCTTATTAAACGAGAAAAAGTTTTATCAAAATAAATAATAAATAAATAAATTAATTCAATAAATTAAGTGAAAGTTTTTGTCAATAAATTAATAAATTAAAGTCTGAGGTGAGAAAAGTTTTTTGTTTTGTTTGTTTTGGAACACATAAAATCAAGATCAAGTTGATGCTGGTACTTTACTTTCTTCATCTTCTTTTGTTGCTGTAATTTTGGCACTTGTTGTTTCTGCGACTGCATTTTCTTCTACCTCATTTTTCTCATCATCTAAATAGAGAAAAGTTTTGAATAGAAAAAAAAAATTAATTCAACTGAAAATTTTTACCATCTTCCTCATCGTCTTCTTCTTCTTCGTCATCTAGTGGTGTAAAATTATTAAATTTTTTTAGTCTGTTAATAAATTTTCAAATAATTTAATTCAAAAAAAGTTTCCAAAGTCATTTTTGCTTAATTTTGTTTTACTTTTGTTAGTTAGTATTAAAAATTTTTAAAATTTTTACCATCATCTTCTTCTTCATCTGATTCTGCTGGTTTTTGTGTTTCATCTCTTAGCAATTCAACACTTTCATCATCATCTAAAGTTAAGGATGAAAATTCGTTAGAAAATTATCAAAATTTTGACACTAATTCTTTTACCATCATCATCAGCATCATCAAAAGCTAATGTATTGATAATTCCCTCAAGTAGTCCATCTTCTTCAGCTGATGTAGCTTTTGTGGGCGTTGAAACTGATGCATCGGCAAGAGGAGCTTGTGAAGCGACTTCTGGAACAACTACAGCAACAACTGGATCATTTTCAACAACAGCTGCAACTTCATTGACTGCTTCAACTTTCTCTGGTACCATTTCTGTGACAATTTCGGCAACTTTTTCATCATTTTGTGTAGCTTCAATTGGTGCAACAATTTCGTTAGTTTCAACTGCTAATTCTTCTGTTTTGACTGGTTCTGCGACGACAGGTGCAACTGCTGCTGCTACTGGCTTAGCAGCTACTACAACTGGTGCTGCTGTAACTACTGCTACTGCTGGCACAACTGGTTTCTTTGTGGTATCATCATCAGCAAGAATATCAGCTAAGAAATCTTCACCGAATCCACCGAAAAGTGCTTCTAAAAAAAAATCAGTTTTTAGAATTTATTTTAAAGATAAAATTTAAAAATTTTTACCATCTCCATCGCCATCTTCATCGTCATCTATGAAATAAAAATTAAATTATTAAGAAGAATATTTTTACAAGGAAATTTCTTACCATCATCATCATCAACAACTTTTTATATGAAAATAAAGACAAAAATTAATTAATTAATGTTGAATATCAATAATAACTGTCATTTAGTTTTTGAATTATATTACTTTGAGCTGCGCTTTTCAGTCGTTATAATTTATGAAGTTATTTATTCTTCAAACGTTTATTAAATTGTTTAATCTTATTTTGTGTAGATTAAGTAAATATTTAAATAAAACTCAAACTAATTTAAAGACTTGAATGAGAAAATATAAAGTTTTAATTACTTACTTAAATCTAACACATCATCATCATCATCGTCGTCTGAAATTAGAAATTTAAATTATTGAATGAAAGAAAAAGAAATTTTTCTAATTTACCATCATCAGCTGCTGGTGGTTTTTGTGCAGGTTCTTTTTGTTGTTCAGCAACTACTGTTTCTTCTTCATCCTCGTCATCATCATCATCTAATTTGCGAAGAAAAGAAATTTTTTTTGCTCAGTTAATAAAGCAGCAATTATCACTTTATAATGATCTTAAATTTACCAGCTAAAGCACTCAAAATATCGAGTTCAGCTTCATCTTCTTCATCAGTGTCGTCTGTAAATTTTTACTAATTAAAATTTATTTTGAATTATTGCTAATTATCATACCATCATCATCAATGATTGCGTCCAAGAGATCATCATCTAATTTTATGAATGAATGAATGAAAATTTTCAAATTATTAAAGTGCTAATTAGTGAATTGAAATGAAAATTTTACCATCGTCATCATCTGAAGCAGCGGCAGCTGGTTTTGTTGGTGTTGTTTCTACTGGTACTATAGCTGGTGTTTCAACAGCTTGCCTTAGCTTAATTCCCCTTGATTCTTCTTCTTTTGGGTCGTAATGATAATAAAAGAGATCGTAAAAGAGTGATTTTGGTGGAAAAAATGGTAATAAAAAAATACCTGTGATTGGTTTTGCTGCGCCATAAGCAATGATTATGAGTATCACCAAAAGTTCAAGTATGAATGTAATTTTCATTTTTAATAATAAAATATTTGACTAAAATTCGAATTTCTCTGAGAAGAAAAATAAAATTTGAATGAATTTCAAGTATGGAATGTAAACACATATGATAATAAAGATGGCAAGTTGAGGAAGAAAAAATAAACGGGAACATCGTCGTATATTTATTTGGGTTAATATATTCAGTCAATTTGACCATCAAAAGATGAAATTTAAATTTTTTTTTACTCGCTATCGATGGAAATTTATGAATAAAGATTTCTCAAAATAAAAATAAGATATGAGAAAGAATGTGACTTTAAATATTGCCCCACAAAAAAAACATTGTGTAGTATATATGTGACATTTTTTCACATCATCATTATTCGCGCATAATTTGCAAGCAAACAAAAGATTTAAGCGCGTGTGCGGTGAATTTGAAAGTGTCTTTCTATTACATTCAATTAAAATGTAGATTTGAGTGAAATTACTGTTTTACATTTTCATCATTGTTCAACTACTTTTAGAGATGGTGTCAATAACAAAGACATTAAAAGAAGAAGAAGGAAACGAATGCATTTAAAAGCTAAAGTGACTTCATTTTTTTTTTATTTTCGAGTGCATACACTTGGTTGAAAGTTTCACTTTTTTTCGTGAATGAAACGTGTGCTTGTGCAAGTTTGAAGTCAAGCAGTAGCTGCTTCAGGTGAAAGTGTCATTGACTCCTTTTTTTCGCTTGAATTTATAAAATTAATCTTGTCTAATCAACTTTTTTTTCTCCTCACTTTAGTTCAGCTTTTTTGATTGCTCAAAAGCGATCATTATTGAGAAGATGCTGGACAGTTGAAAAAAAAGTAGGTCGAAGAAATTTTCTAAAATAAATATATGCTTAAGCCTCATCGATTTTCGGTTTAAATATTTAAACAGCGCTTATGAGTGAATAACAGCTGGATATTTTCTTTTATTCGTACATTGACTATGTCAAAGAATTTGCAAAAAAGAAATTGAAAGTTTAATTTGGCGGATTATTGATAGATATTTCTCAAATTTATGATATTTCACATGCTTTTTGAAGAAATTTTAAGTGTCTGGTTTTTAACAAACTTAAAATTTAATCTAGATTACTAGATAATAAAGTATTTTATGAAAATTTTAATTTAATTTTAATTTTTGAACAACAAAAAGATTTGATTATAAACAAAAACATAAGAAATTCTAGAATTTTTCATAGTGCACAAAAATTTGCTTAATTTTTTGACTTTACTTTTTGAAAACCGTTACAAAAAATTCTTTGAAATTATTTTCGATTACAATTCAAAATATTTTCATTTCTTATTCAATATCAGCTAAACTGTTAAATATTACGTGGTTTGTCATTATATTCAACGATTTCCTTCAATTTTTTGATTCAAAAAATATTTCTTTCGTTAAAAAACTTTGTACTTAGGGGAATTTCTTTCAAAAAAGACAATCCCTTAGATTTGAATTGTAACGGAAAAATGAAGTATTGTAATATTTTATAATTTCTTGCAAAAACATAAGTTAGTAAAAATTATTGAATCTCTCACTGTTTACTTCGTTGAAAGAATTTTTGTGGCTATTTATATTAATAAAACATCAAAAAGTGTTAAATATAAGTGAAATACTCTGTTTAACAACAGTCATGATAGATTTTGAATCAAACTTCATAAAATATTTTGAACTTTTCAAATTTTCCTTATGAACTCATTAATCATCAAGTTATAAGTTGCAGACGAGACTAGACAGTACACAAATAATCTATTTTATCTTCACCATACAGCGGTTGTTTGTTTTCATATTCACGATATAGATTTAGCATGAAATGCAATTAACTAAAAAAAACTGTGAAGAACCGTTACTCGAACGAAATATTTAATGAATTGTGTAATAATATTTCTCTCTTTCTGCGTGTGTGTCTTATTATCTTCTTCTTTTAATCTCACCAGACATTCATTCCACTCTCACTCATTTAATGACGACATAATAGCGCAATGTGTTTTCTTTTTTGTTGTTCTAGGCAACAGGATTGAAATTGAAATTAAACAACTTTCATCGACCATGACCTCATTGTAATGAACCGCTCAAGGACAGATTGAATGAAACATATATTTTTTAGTAAAAACTTTCCCAACGCACTCTCTTCTCTCTGTTTCTCACTCGTTCGCGCTTTTATTTTGTTGACCCAAATTATTTTAAAAATATTTTTTACTTCCTTTAACTTTTTTTTTTGCTTCACTTTTTCACTTACAATTTGTAAAATATTTTTCAGGAAGACGAAAATTTCTCGTCTTGACTAATAATAAAATAATCCAAGAATTTAATGGGAACTCAAACTGACTGATATCTTTACTGTTTAACGTTTGAAACGAAAATGAACACAAATTCCGCTCATTTCTCTTCTCTTCTCCAATTCCAGCTTCTTAATTTCTTTTTCTTTCCTCTTTCGTTTCTGTTTTCTTCACCTTCCACCACCTTTCTTTTTCATTACAATACTTACTATAACTTGCGGTCGATTGATTGGCGCTGCTTGTACTTTTCAATTACTTGCATCATTGTTATTCTTTTTTAGCGGAAATTTTCTGTTGATTTGAAGAATTAATTGTTGTAAGAATTTTCTAACAAGAAATCAAAAGATTCTTGAAAATGATAGAAAGAAATGCGAATTTTTTTCACAATTCTTCTTTTTATTCAATACTAAATGAGGTAATTGTATTGCACATGTGTTTGCAACAAATTACTTGACAAAGTGACAAATAATGCATACGAGGAATTTTTCGTTTTAACTACATGCTCGTAAATCATTAAAGCGGATGCTTCGATTTTTTTTGTGATGATGCATAAAGACGGAAATTATTATAAATTTGCAATGGCCTTGTACGTTTAAGAAATTTCTTTCTCACTTCTTCCCCACTTTCGATTTGGTCACTTCATTATCATTCTCGTTTCCCTACATTTTACAAGCGAGGAATTTAAATAATTATCAAGTTTGTATTTTAAAAGTCTGACAGCTACTTGAGAAAATTATGATTATGAACTTGTTAATACATTGTATCATTATGGACAGTGTCCATAAATAGTTGCTGCAAAAATGTTAGATTAATGTTTAGACAACTTTACTTTTCCTTTTTTTTCTTCTCATTTCATGACGAAAACCATAAGAAGTGAGAGGCTTCACTTTTAATCAATCAAACTTAGGCAAATGCCTTTTGCCAAAAAAAAAACCTTTTTATACTTTCAAGAGAAAATTCAAGTTTTTTGAAAAATATTTTATTACGATGAAGGCAGTGAGTGAAAGAGTCCGAAAAAAAATCCGGATCTCTGAGAGAGCATTTCTTTTGATGATGATCAGTATCGAGGTCACCAAAAAAATGTATATACTTGTCAACATCATCTTCGCTCATTTACTTGAAAAACAACAATTTTCGAAATCGATCTTTAAGGAGAAAAGAAAATTTTTAAGAAATTTCTTTTAATTATGAATTTTTATTGGAATATTGCATAAGATAGATAAATGCTTGTATAGAGCTATCAAAAGAGTTTTCTAAACTTTTCTTAAATGATTTTGTTCTTAAAAATCATTCTTGTTTTATATCTAGTTACTAAATTTAAAAATTGTCAAATATCAAAAATAACTGTCATTTTATATTTAAAATATTTATTTTAACGTCGCGTTTTTCATTCATTTTATAAAAGCATTTGTTATAAATCTTCGAACCGATTAGATCGTGAAAGAAAAGTTTTAATAATTGAAAGAGTTTTTAATAATAAATTAAGTTTACAACAAAAACTATAAAGTTTCTTATAAAATCTAAGGAGAAGGAATTTTATTAATCTTTGGCAAAAAGTCTGTGTCAATTAAGTTATGGAATTTTGTGTTAATTTTGGATGTATTATCGCTTATACTCTTCATTGAAGTTGAAACATTTGAGAGAGTTAACTGTGAAAGAAAAAGCAGAAATTTTATTAATCAATTTATCTATAGAAATTAAACATACTTGAGTATTAACTAAGGAATTATCAGTGTCTAACATTTTCTTTGATATAGGACCAATTTTCTCTTGAATAAAATTTTTCAATGCAACTGTTGAGATTTCATCTGTTTACAAAAGAAGAAAATTAAAGTTTGTAAAAATTTCGAATATTAAATTTTTCACTTACTAATTTTATTTCTTAACGCATCATCAGTTGGTTCATTTTGAGCTTCAGATGAGGAGAAATCTTCAGTAATTTCAGTGGCAGTAGGAGTATTAAGAAGTTCTTGAGTTTCAGTTAAGCCATCAATAACTGTACCTTTTAATATTAAATCTTTTGTATTGCTGACAGCAACATTTGGACTTTCTAAGTTGTTTTCATTTCCAATCTATTAAAATTCATAATTAATTTTATTTAAATTAATTTAAGTGACATTTACCTTCATATATGATAAATCAAATGAATATTGTTCATCTTCCGAGTCAGAAGTTTCAGGAGCTTCGCCTTGAACGTAAGTTGCCATGATTCTAAAACTTACTTTCAATGATTAATAAAACTTGCTGTACTTGATTTTAATGTTAAATAATTAAACTTAATTTCCATAAAGTATGAGAATAAAAATACAAAACAAGGGTCAAATAATGTTTTCGCATCACCATTTAATGTCTACATCAAAGCGCTTTAATAAGTAAATAACAATTTCATCTCAACATAACTTCATGTTCTACCATTTAGTAGAGTAAAGAAACTAGAATAGAACGGATCGATTTGCTTTGTGTATAAGCGAATATTTTAAAAGTAAATTACTTCGTGACTTAAAACTCGTCAAACATTTCGGTGTGTCGCTAATTAAGTTGATTTAGTGATAACAAGGTTTAACAATTTGTATTTGAAAACAATGGGAAGTGATGGTATGTAAAACTCTTTTTATCGAAACTATAATAGTATTTACTAAATACTAAAAATCATTGACATTTTTGAAATGATTTTCTGTCTCTCGTTTATCTATTCATGCCTATTGATTTTTTGTTTATGCGCGATGCTTGAATAATCCAATTATGTGCAAATAATTTGACAGGAGAAGATCATCACGTGCATTTTGATGCGATAACTGATGATTTTGAATCAGAGCATTCACATCCAGTGATACGTAAAGGTGCGCACGGTATTATTCACGTACATTTAGGCTTCTTGCAAGTCAAACATCGGTATCGCGTGGAATTAAATGTTCCACTTGATGTTCTAAGCAGTCACTGCCACGAAAATCACAAACTTGTTCTCAAGGTCGAAGAAAACGCTGTGCCAAATATTCATTGTAAACTGCTATCATTCAAAGGCAAATCGACAGAACAATCACAATTCTATGAGGCTGAATTCGAGTTTTTTGCTCACAAGGAAAAACTTTTGAAGGAAGAAATAAAATTGCTGACAAACGAGGAGAAGGCTGTAAAATTTTTGTTTCATGCGCGTGTTCTAGGTCGTGGAAAAGGCACGCCTATGTTAAAAGAAGGAATTCATCTGCTAGGAATCGAAGATGATGATGAATCAGGTGACTACTGAACTTAAAGTTTTCTAATTAAGACTAATTGGGACTTTTTTCATCTCTTTTTTTATTATCTTTCGTTTTGTTCTCACATAAAATTAGATGCTAGTGACTGGCAAGGTTTTTCACGGAAAGAAACTGACTAACTGTAGGCTTTAAAAAAATATATCCGATTCTCTTCCCTTTAACATTTCACACTGCCGCTGCTGCTGCTGTTTTCCCACCAAACTTTTTCAACTCACACTACACAGCAATATTATTTTTTTTGGATGCCTATTAATTAAAAAGTAAGAGTACTTGGTGAGCTGACGATAAGTATAAACATGAACTTACTTACTAATTACGACGGACAAAAATTTTTCTTTCCTTAACATATTTATTATCAGAGCAAAGAGAGCGGGTTGAAGTGACGTAAAAAAAGAAGAAGTTGGCACATTGTAAAAGAACATAATGTATACATTTCAAGTGCTACTTCGCCTTCACCATTATTTGATATTATATAGAAAACGCAAAATATTTTTTTCATTAGATGAAAATTAATACTTATGTTGAATATGTGTAATCATTATTGCGTTAAATTTTCATCTTATTTTCTTTTCATAAAAAAACATATTCATGAACGTAAATGTTTTTTTTTCCCTTATTGAATATGAAGAGCATTATTAAAGTCACAAAATGGGATCAATTTTTTGTACCATAAAAAGAATTTTCATAATGACAATTAAAATTTAATGAAGACAAGTCTTTGACAACTTTTCTTTTTTGTTAAATTAGATGAAATATTTAATTACTCTTAAATCAATTTAAAATGAAAACGTGGCAGATTTTTATGCTTTAGATTCAATTTTTGTTATATTTTTAAAAATAACTGAAAAATGGAATTTAAATAATATTCTTGAAAATATTTTGTTTATATTTTCATATTAGAAAATTCATGAATTTTACGATTATTTCTAGTTAACTAACTGAATAGATTAATTGAATAATATAAAGCTAAAACAGAAGCTAGATAGCTTTACTTTTTCAAGATTTTAACAAGTTAATCTGAATTTTTAGCGCATTTTTGGAAAAAAAATGCAGCTTATACGTTCACTTTGGCTGACTGGCTGGCTGGCTGGCTGCTTCGAGATCTCAAAAACTACAATAGCTAGAGACTTCCGATTTTTTGTGTTCGATTTGTGCTATCGAGTTATTGACGGCAAATATAGTTAGAAAGCTGTCACTTATTGCATTATTCGAGAAATTACGATTTAATTTTTCGATATTGAAAATTGTAAACAAAAATTTTTTCTTCGGTTACTAAGATTTTTCGTCGTCGCTTTTTTCGCATCTTTTTTGAATTTGAATTGATCGTTATTTATGTTATTGATAAGACGATTTAATACATAATTTCATTCGACCCATTTTCCTAAATAGACTTCCAATATTGATAAGAAAAACAAAACAACGATGTTTTAAAGTCGGAAAATTTGCGATTTGTAAATTTTGTTTCATTTTAATCTTA
>JACWBX010003511.1:0-19288 GCA_014622435.1 Polypedilum pembai
ATTTTCACGCTTCAATAATTTTTTCCCACGCAACAAGCAAAACCAACGAAGAAGAATTTTAATCGATTTTCAATAAATTAATATTTTTTTGTGTGTGACCCTTCACTCAAGAGAAAATTGAGACGAGAGCAGAAGTTGCATAACGCGTCAATGAAAGCCGAAAATAATGACCGAATAATTTAAAATTTATCGCCCGTTTAGATGATAATTGCCAGGTAAGAAGCACTGTCATTATTCCGAATTGGGCATGCAAATCGATTACTGTTCAACCAACAAATTATTCACTGCCCCTCTCTCCCTTACATACACTGTCAGCGCAGCGCGCTCATGCATATAGTAGTATTGTTTAAACAATAGCATGTTTAATTAGGGTCGTAGCTGAAACGCATACGATGAGATCTGACAAATTCAACAGAACGGAAAGGATAGATTTGCCAGTATGATAAGTAAACGACGACTTTTGAAGTCATGTCCATATAAAAAAGCTAAAAGATGTCTTATGAGGATTTTTTTGAAATTCAAATGCTTCATTACATTAATAATTAATAAATTTATTATGTTCGAACGCTTTGCAAGAGCATCTGGTTTTTCCATGTTTCAAGTTTACGGTAAAAAGTCTACGACTTTGACTGCATCTGCAGCATTTTTCTCCTCCTCTTCTATTTTTTTTCTGATTGGAAACTTCATCCAATTATCATTTCGCATTTTCTTCCTATTAAGATCGACTTCTTTATTACAGCAGCATATTTTTTTGTGGAGTTGTTGTTGATCATGCACTAACTTACTGTTGTAAATGAAACAGCAAGATTTATCACTTAAATTAAATGCAATTATGTGTTTTATATGTTGCAGCTGAGAGAATAAAAAAAGTAAGCATACGACTCATTATAATCGTGTGATCTCTCAATGAGTAATGAGAGAGTAAAAAAATACTAACTTGAGAAATTCTGTGATATGGTTGATGATTAACAGCAAAACACCCACTTTTTTCAGTCACCATGATAAAACTTTGAATGGATTTCATTTGAAATCGTGAAAACAAAATCATTCTTATATACGACCAAAGTAGCACTATCGTGTAAAATCGATCTTTTAATTACGATCGCAATTTGCTGATTTTAAAAATGTGCATTATTAAAAAATATATAGCGCTTTAACGCTTTTAATTAAATTTATTATGATGACTTTTATAGGCGTAACACGCTATATGTTTTTTATTTATAATAATATTAAGCATGCATGTGCGTATATATTAAAGTATTTCCTTTTGGCTAAGAGAAATAATTACTTGATTTTTTTTATGTGATATATTTGCTTCAAAAAGGATATTGTAATTTAGAAAAATAGCTACAAAAATAACTTTCTCTCATATACGACAGAAACAATTCAATTTTATACAAAGTTTCTTATCTTTTGCATTAAATTACACTTTAATGTCCCTTTATTTCTTAACTTTAAAATATTATTTTTTATTGCCTGTTGTTGTGTTCATCAACAACATCAGCAGCGAAAGAAATAAGAAGAACGATGATGACGAGAGAGAGAGAGAGAGAACGTAGAAAAGAATCAAATTCGTGGGCGGTTTTATTCAGTGTATCGTATCATTCGTTCGCTGCTCTGCTCACATGTTTATAGATGAACATTGTTGTATTAAAGTATGAATGAATGAAAGGAGAGAGCAAGAAAGAGAGTGAGATAATAAAAGAAGAAGTGTAAAGAAGAACAAATAAAAGAAGATTAAAGAATCATGAGACACGCGGCGCGATATATATCGGATAGCCTTATGGGAATTGTGAAGAATACATGCACGTGGGTTAATGATCTCAAGCCATTAATTAAGTGTCTCCAATATTTTTCATGAATTGGCTATGGCTTACTTTAATGATTGTTGATGAGATTTGCGGGATTATATTGTGAAAGAAATATATGTAGAGATGGAAAATTGAGTTAATTGATTGCGCTGAAAGAGTAGGAAGGTTATGTAAAAATAAAAAAGTTGAAATCATGCGAAATTATTCATGCTTATCAAAAAAACCTCTATGAAGAAAATTTCCACTCGACAACAATCAAATTTGAATAATAAAAGACATGTATGTGAACAGAGAATGATTGTAATGTTATTCTTTCAGCAATGACGAATGAATTTTTTCTTTCTTAATTCAAATTCAATAATTTAATACATACGATGATTTTTCATATTTTCTATTCAAAATATCATTTCATAAATTCAATTAAATTATTGGACCTCCTTCAAATATCTACACTTATTTTCATTGTGAGTGTCTTGCTTTCATGTTGGTTCATTTTCTGTTTTTTTTATTAACATTTGAAAATGTTTCAAAGATTTTCTACGCTGCTAAATAAAAGCATCTCATTTGTGACATTATTGCGATATTTTTTCAACAACGACGAGAAAGAAAGATAGAGGCAGTCTGACAAACAAGCACAAAAGGCAAATTTTCAATCTAGCATAGACATTACGCAATAATATTATTGCTTATATATATAAAATTGGAAGAGCTCGAGCGCTTTGATATTTAAATAAGAGAAGAAGGAAGCAAGCATGAATGAATCTGTAGTGTAATTGACATGGTAGTAGTCGAAGCTCTATCATAGTAGGAATTTTTTGCCTTCAGTTGTCAAGCAAATTTTAAATGGCAATTTTAAAATGACTCAACATCTAATGCAATGAAAGTATTATTATAAAATCGGCTTTTAATTCAATTAACAAGAGTTTTTGATTAGAAATTTTCATTTGCTTAAAGATTCATCAATTAGCAAAATATTTAACATGAGTAATCGCTCGTCTTAAACATCTTATTGGAAAATAAATAAAATAACAAAAGGCGTGCGTAGTACTTGAATTATTAATCAGAACTCGAAGCGAGAAAACGATCATCAAGTACCCTTTTCAAGTGTTTGATCTAAATTTCAATATTTCTTGAGATCTTTTTCAAGTGCTTTAATACGATGATCACAAAATCCCAAATGTAAATTCAAACCTCCTTGATCTTCTTTATTTTTTTCTTTTTTGGTAATAAAGATCATCAAATTGTTTCTTTATTAAAATGACATGCATTAATTTCACTTTTACCTCAAGAGAATATCATGCAATATAAACGCTTAAAGTTCAAATTGATGACTATTCGGCATAAAATTTGAACAACAAAAGCCGATGCGAATTGAGAATCACGATTTGCTGAGCTCAGACTGTGGCTCAGTGCATGTGTTGAGCCTAAAATGCATCATTATTATGATTTCACTGAGCATTTCATCACTTTTAGATCGCTTTCATATGATTATTCAATCATTCCTGTGCGCCATATCGATGCATATTGAATGATTAAGTTAGTTAGTAATTCATTGCGCTCGGAAGGATAATTATAAAGTTATTACTCATATGCATATTTATTTGCCATAAGCGTCCCTCTAGCTTACACTAATGAAGTCCAATGAAATTGTTAATGAAGTAAGTGAAAAATTTAGGATACTTAATTTTCTTATCATTTAATATGATTTAATTCATAACTAATAATCTAAGCTTGTATTTTCAATATTCTTTACACTTCAAAATGATTAGTTTTCAAATTATAAAATTATTCATAAGAAATATTTTTACATTCATTCGTATGATCTTTTTTGCACATTTTTGAAGACTAAAACTTTGATGACATTTAAAAAGCTTCAAAACAGTACAAGAGGAAAATATTTGACGAAAAATTTTAATTTTCATCAGGGGAAAACAAACAAAAGATGCAACAAATAAAAAGAAGCAAAAAAGTTATTAATTTATATTTTGAGTTTCCTTTTATTTCATAAGTAAAACGTCTCATTTTTCTAAAAATATCAATAAAAAACAGCACTGAAACTTTTTCTTCTACTAAAGAAGCTTAGAATTTGGCATAAAAAATTTTGCATCGAAAATTTTGTTTATAAAGAAAAATTCTTTTGTATAGTTGATTTCCCCTTGTTTTCGTCAAGTTTCTAAACCAAGTTTTTGTAAACAAATTTCACAAAAAAACATTAAAACAAGTTTCCCAGCTCATATACTGCTAGAGTTGCTTATTATGACACTAAAGAACTGTTCTGAATGTATAATAGGAGCCAAAATGCTGAAATAGTAAAAAAATTTAAATTCTATTTTTTTCGTTGTTTTTTTAGCTCTAGTAAGATCAATATAAATGCTGACTCAGCAGTTTAATAAAAGGAATGCAAAAATGTTGCAAACCATGAAATAAAGAAGCAAAGGAAAAAAGGATTAACTGTTAATAAGTCATTCTTTTATATTTTTTCTCAAATGAATCATATTATTAAGTCAAAAGCTTTCGATATATAGCAACATCAAGCTATGGAATGAACATTTTATTAAGCACAAGAATCCATTAGCGAATAAAACATTACTAAAATTATTAATATTAACTGGGTGAAACACAAAATATATATAATTTTTCCATTCTAAAGTGAATTTACGAGCTCCCTCCTCTCCTCATTTTTTTATCCTTCATATTGTGCTAAACTTTCCAACTATTAATTGATTTTTTCCATTTATTTCAGCGAAAAAAAGAATGAGAGTTCTCTACCACGCAAGCTCAGTAATACGAAAAAAAATTTAATGCGTTTAAACAAGCAAGCAAGCTTCACCATTGTTGAATACAAACGATGAACCTCCCTAGCATACCTAATTATCTCCATTTTTAACCTTATTCATAATTTTTGATGTAGTCGACAGAGTATTGATTTTCTGACGTGCATATTGACACAGTTTTTAAACTCTCGCAATTTTTCTCAATATGCATTGATTGCAAAGCTTCAATTCGCCCAGAGGATTTAAAAAGAAACAAAAAAAATGTGAGCTCTTGCTCTGATGTGGGCTTATTTGTACATATTTGAAGACCTTTTATGATTCTCTGATACATATCGCGAATGTAATATATTTTTATAGTATGTGCATTATTTCATATTTGCTTCTAATATATGGTCATATATGTATGCACATACTGCATATTTCACAATATTCATAATGAAATTCACTTAAAATCGATAAATATTTTTTTGTAATAATTTTTTCTTCATTTTGCTATTTTGTGCAGGTTGCACAAATAGATGCAGAAATTGCTTAATAAAGAGGAAATTTAAATTTTTAAATATAGATATTTACGCAGTTTTAAAATTTATAATAAATTATTATCCAAAAATACATTAAAGATCAAAAAAGCTTCATCATGTTATATTTTTTGCTTTTAACAAATATTACTTATTTGATAGTATTCATATTAGATATTAATTGAGCAATGTAAGCATTTATTAAAAATAACAGAGGCGGTCGCAAAGAGTGGAGTATGGTGCGGAATTTCTTTTCAATGAATCATTCATTTGCGCATGCAAAACATATTAAATTACAAAATTGCAATTTATCTAATTAATCTCTTCGATCTCGAGTTTACTTGCACTGTGCAATGCGAGAATTTATAAATTGAAAATATAAATTTTTTATCACCTCATTGTAGCAGTCAACAAATTGATATTGTTACACAATTCAAACAATAATTTCATCGATAGATTTTGAATGCCTCCTATTATAGGTGAATTTATATGCAAGAAAAATAAAATCTATGAGGGAAAGAGTGGTCATAAAAAAGTAAATTTAGTAAGTCGCTTTCTGTCTAACAACCGTCTCATAAAAATAAGATATAAATCGATCGATCGCATAAATTATATTTATTATAGTTTTTAAGCAGAGAGAAAAATTGTTAGTTAAAAGTTTATATGTAGCTTTTACGCAAATCACAATCTATCGCTCTGTAAATGATTTTATGGTGTTTTTCGCTTATTCTATCATTTAAGTCGCTACGTACAAATATTTGATGGTGCGCTCTCTCATAACTCTTTTATGACTTATAAAAATCAAAATCGATATACATTGTGAGCTTTTGACGTTCACTGAAAGCAATGCGATGGTGGTGACGGTAACTGCCATTAAAATGTGGACTCTATGTATAGGTTTTAAGAAAAATATACACACACTTTGTGTTTTATTGGACTATCAAATTTCATTACTAAGCAAAACGACTTCGAAGTTTGGTTATTATAAGTAAAAAAAATTGCAAATTATAATGTAGCAAGAGAATGCATAAAGTTCTGTTATGCAAGATATATCCTTAATAATAACGTCGTTCTATTCATTAAGAGTTTTGAGTTTCATCGCACGCAGAACATTTTATTCGACAAAATCTCAATAAACACACTTAGCAAAGAGAGGAGAAGAAAACGATGCAAATAAAAATTATTTTTTTATATTTAAATGAAATAAAATGAAAATTTTTATGGCGCTTTTATGCGCGAGCTCATTTGGGATGCGTTTTAAAGTGTTGAAAATTATTAGCTAGCGCACAAGAGGTGAAGACACACACAGGCACATGAGGAAATTCCTTTTGAGAATTTATATTTATGACCAATTTCATTCGTCTATAAGCTCTTTACCTAATGAAAGAACTCCACTCATTGTTGTTACAAAGAATTCAATTCACTTATAAGCGCATATAGCACATATGCATACTTTACACTTCTTGTTGAATCTACTTTATTGACAATAATAAAAATGGAATTTAAGCTTTTTATCTTACATTTTCTTTTGCGTGCAAAAATGATTTTTAAAGAGTAAATAATACACTGCATACACTTGATATCATACCAGGCAATGAGTGTACATAATAATTAATGTAATATTGACGACATGGCGTTAATATTGGCATTTATTGACTTCACTCCAGTCAGATTGTTTATCTTCATAAACTTTCCAATGCAAATGTGTCATAAAATTCTCCATATTGCACAATGTCAAAAGGTCAAAGAGTGAAAAGAAATAAGTAACGGTGAAGTCATGATAAGTTGAAAATATTTTAAATTTTATTGTAACGTGATAATCATCATTAAAAGCGATGATATTAAATCACCTTCATTGTGCGTATTGACACATTCATTCTCCATAATTAATTCGTTAAGTTTCCAATTAATTTTTAGAAAAAATATGGCCCATAAAATTTCATCAGAAGATCAAATAACAAAATGCGACTCTCTTTATGACATCGTGTTATATAGAAATCAAAACAGCCGTCGGAAAGCTCAAGTACAAACATTTCTTTAGCACGTCTTATCTTTAGCAGCACTCTTTATGTGTCGCTGTTTAAAGACAATATCGGAAATGATTTATTTATTCACATTAAAAATGAAACACACAAATATAAATATGACAGAATTGTGTGGGCATGAGTCAAAATTCGTTCATTCCTTTACTATTGCTTAATTGCTCACAAAACAAATCGCAATAAACGATAAAGACAAACAGTCTCGTAAGTATTTTTCCACATTTTATTATTCATGCTTTATCTTAAAATCAAAGAAAAGCGATGAGTAAATGTTTGAGAAATAAAACTTTCCACGGAAGTGACATATTTCATGTTAATCTTTTCAAATTTCAACGGAAGTTTTTTTCTCTTCGAAATAAACTTTTTCTTTAAAATTTTTTCTTATCAAAAAAGTAATGGTCGCTTTATCAATATTTTATACTCATCAAATAAGAAATAAAAAAAATTTATTATCAAGTGTTGATAACTGATAACGCAAGTGTGTGTAATTTCATTGATTTTCACTTTAAGAAATCGAATAGTAGTAGTCTCTGCTTACCTGCATTACATAGAAATTTGATGATGGAACAATTTGATCGCCTACTGCATCCATAAAATGTATTTAATAAAATCCTTTAAATTATTCGATTAATTATTGAAATTCATCATTTTATCTCTCATTCCTATCTTATACTTAAGTCACTAAATAATTTTTTCTCACTTATTTATACGACAGTTTGTTGATACAGATATTTATTATTATTAATTATTATTAGATAGAATACCGTTAATCGTGTCTATAGAGAGAGAAGAAAATGCATAAAATTATCATGTAATTTGTTTTCCTTATAGACACTTTTTCATTTCACTATTAAGTTGTTTGAATAATTAATTTAATTAGTTAAGTAATTTTTTTACTCTCTGTTCCTTTTTATTACTGAACTTGTCACATATAAAAATTTGCGCAAAATAACGATAAACTAATCATTAAATTGATAAGGATATGCACTTCATGTTCTCTTATCAAAAAAATTCCTTATCTTTTTTCACCTAATTTTTTTCCTTGCGAATTTTCACAAATAAGAAATCTAACTTTTTCCGCTAAGCGCACGAGAGAGAAAAAACGTTTGATCATATACAGCGACAAAATAAAACTGATCGGATAGTAAAGGAAAAAAAAGTATCGAAAGAGAAGTAAAAAATTGATTCAATGAGTCGGAAAGAAAAAAAACACAAAACATATAAAAAAATACCAAAGTCAACAAAAACCGCATTGGGAAGAGTGAATAATGTTGAGAGAGCAAGCAAGAAATAATTAAGAAGAGTAAACTTTGAATATGAACTTAGTTACTTTTACCTGAACCACACATTAGCCAGTAAAATAAAAAGGTATAAAAAATTACCTCTCTTTCCTCTCTCACCTAAGTTTTCGACGAAAACTTAAATGATTGAGAAATATGAGAGAGAATTTAAAATTGAAAGCCGGTGAGTTGAACACCTGAGCGAGTACGATAAGCCATTTGTATTTACTCAACTTATTAGTAAGACACATAGAGAGAGACACAGAGATCATTTATTTGCACAAGCTCTCTTTTTTCTTCTATATATAAAGCAGGTTTATATACTGATAACAATAATGCACGATGACATCACATTCCTGCACACAAAATTCTCTTTATTCTCTTTCTTCCATTTTCAGTAAATAAGAATTGTCAAATGAAATTAAATTGAGTTAGCAAAAAAAAGTAACAGAATTGATATATCAATAATAGAGACACATGTATGAATGTAAATGTTGCTCAATCGTATAAGACAATAGACATACGATAAATATACTTTTCTTTCCTCATTTTCTAAAATAATGTCAATAAATTCTTCGATTGGCGAGTGAAATAGACATCAATCAAAGCGTTATTTTTAATAAATTTGGTATTCATCATACGATGTTGATAAAAACTCTTTTCATTCATTCTGCATTCATTTGACGGAGAGGTAAAAAAATATAAAACGTGAAGAAATGTTTTTCAATTAAAGAGCAGTGAGAGAGAGAGAAGTTCAATGAAAGAATAAATTTAATTTAAAGTCAAAAAATTGACTACATTTCAATATTCATTCAATTAACTCTTTTACAGCAATACCAAAAATGACATTTACATCTCTTTAACATGTACATTCAATTGTAACAGCATGTTTGACATTTATGTACTCTTTTTGCAGCTCTTTTAATTCAAAATTGATGTTGTTACATTTAGTTCTTTCTCGTGAGATCTATTGATTGAATTTCTTTTTGCTTGCTGTGTGTGATGATGAAAATTCTTCTTCAATCTAAACAGTCGGTGTGTTGCACGCGTGTGGGATGAAACATCTAAAGTTACATGCATGTTTTCTTGTTATTTATATTAAAATTAGCATGTTACTTTTTCCATTCGCTAAAGGATGTATGTAATAGTTTACAGAGTGAAAAAAGTATGTTAAAGTTGCTTCATCAATCATCAAAAGCATTGAAGAAAGAAGAAGTTGGGGAAATTAATCAATCTCACATCAACACTCGAGAGAGTTCATTCATTCATTCATTTGATTAACGCTAAGGCCAATAATATTAATTGAAATTAATTTCTTATTTAATCTTCAAATTAGCTTTCTCATTTATCACATTTTCAATTTTCCTTCTACATTAACAACGATACCGACTAAAACCGGCTTCATCTCTCATACAGTTGTTTATTATTTACCTTTTTCGGTTGCTATTACTTACTTACTGCTGCTGCTGCTGCTTCTGATGGTCAACTTACAATATTTTCCTCGTTTCTTTTACACATTGCGCAGGGATTTATGAAGCTTTATGCTTTATTAAAAAATAAATTTATTGAGCGTTAATGGCGTCAAGAAATATTTGACAGCAAATAATTGCATAACACTGATGGCAATTATTGACGACGAGTAATGAGCGGAAGATGTTAATTTGTTGTCAAAATTAAAAACACTTTTTGTGCCAACTGTCGTTTGTTTATATCCCTGACAGAAGAAGAGGAGGATGCTGTAACATCTAGCAATAATAATAATATGATACATGCAACAAATGCGTTAAATACAGAAGCGAGTAAGTTGAACATGCTAGACTAGACTAGCAATCGAGAGAAGTTGTTGTTATTCTTCCTTCTCGACAGTATTTATTTTTTCCATCAACTCGCATCAGACATTTAAAATCGCACGCAAATAGCAATAATAAGTAATGAACGTGCTCTGACGTTAATCATAATTCAACAAAACTGACGACTGAAAGGGAGAGGGAGACTGGGAAGTTGACTAGTTGCGCATTGTTTTGCTCTTTGCTGCTGTGATCTATTAGAAATGATTTTTATATATATGTAACATTTAACAATTAATGGAGCAGCTCACCAATGACTTTGTGGAGATTTATTAAATCCATACAATTATTTTATTTCGTTAACCTTGAAGCCAACCAGCTGCATTCCGATGAAGTTTTCATGAGTCATGCCAGAATGTATTTTTAGAGAGAGACTTGGTGCCTTAGAGCTTTAGTTTTGATCTCCATATGCTACAGCTCTAATACTGAGAATAATAGAAGAGTAAAATAAAGATCATATTTGGATTTTTCTTGATTAGATCAAGTTTTTTCTCTCACTCACTCACTCGCACTAGTAACACTAAACATAAATAAATCTCTCGTGTGGCCTTTTGTGGTTTGCATTAAAAACTGTCGTTTATTATTATTAGCCTCATATGCTTCTGTATAATGAACGCGAAAAAAAACATTGAATTTCAACAAATTCTCACGCATGACACCATAATATAGTGAGCTTTTCATTTCCATATGCACACACACAAGCTAAAACACATGAATATCATTAATTATAATTTAACATAACACATCCAATGGAAACGGTATTTAAAAAAAATAAAATATAAAATATCTAAGCGACAAAAGACAAAACACACGAAGGAAAAAATCATTTCATATGCGACCCGGCTAACTCTATGATATTCGTTTTTGTAAGGAAATAATCTCAAATTTCATAGAGTGATTAATTTTATTCAAAAAATGAAATATCTTAAATGATACTTCTAAGCTTTTGAAAAATTGTCTGCACGCAATGCTTAAAATATTTATTTGTCATTTTTTTATCTACAAATCCTCAGCATATTCAATTTCCTTCTCCTTTACTCATGTCCGTCATCAGATTCTCTCATGTAGATCGGACAATTTCTCTCAACCATAAAAATCATTTTCATAGCTCATTTAAGAACAATAAAAAAAGTTTCTCTTCCTCCAGAAATGTTTTTTCCCCTTTTCTTCGCTAAATGAACATAAATTAACATATTATGTGAAGTTCGAATGTTCACTGAGCATGAAAATTGTCATTAACCTGAGAATTGTTTATTTATTAATTGGAAAATTATTATTACAACTATTTTATGGAACTTCCTTTTTTTTGCTTCATGTCTTTCTCCCCTCCTATTTAGTTGATTTGGTTTTAATACTTGTTGATTGAAAAAATATTTTTAAATGCTTGCAAATTACATCATTTGCATTTTCTTTTATATTCTCTTCTTTCATTCTCTTGCTCTTATCTTAAATCTAAGAACAGAATAATTTTATTTCTTGTGTCTTTCTTTTTTTTGTCGCTAAATGTATACAACATTATCTTCCTTGTCCCATTCAAATGTTCCAACGGACACTTCATTCAAAAACTAAGAAGATAAGAATCAGAAACACAGCGACATATAATGGTAATGTAAAATTCTTAAAATCTTGTATAAATCCAATGTCATTGCTGCTAATTGTTGTCAATTGCATTCTTTCTCTCTCTCATTTTGCGCAAAAAAACATGACAAAGTCAACTCTCGACATCCTTTTATAACATTTATGCACATTAAACACCTTCGATAATTATCTCAAAAATTATTGTATATCAGTTGCTGCTATTGTGGGTGGACGACAATTAAACTATTTTTTCTCCCTTTTCAGTGATCAGCTGCCATTGAGTTTCTCACTCTCATGTCTATGATCATGTTAATTAGAGATAAGAAGCCAAACCTTAGACACGTAACAATATTACGTAAATGTCAAAGCACGGCAAGTATTCGTTCTGTTTTTTTTTCTCTCTCACTTTCTGAAATACCTAACTACATCCAATTAATGATAAAATGAAGTTTTTTTTTCTTCTCTCTTGTCTTCTACGTTGACTTTAACTCCATTGCTATTCTCTTTCTCTCTCACTCTCGTTCCAACTTGATTAAGCGTCGTTTAATTAAAATTGAATGCGCGCGACATATAGATAGAAGTAGCTAAATAGAAGGAAAAGTTGTTCGAACTCCAAAGGGACAAAGAGATTGAGTGGGTTATAGTGTTTGCCATCAATTAGCCATGATAGGTAAAACAGAGAGAGAATTCTTGACTAATAAAATTGATATTAATTTTGCTTCGGATAGTTAGTAAACTATGAAACTGCTGTGTGACACTATGTTGATTGAAATATATTTTGCGTGCCATAATGCAATTAATATTTCACTTGGTATGCAAATGTGCTTATTTTTGGCCATTCTACTGTGTGCCTCTCGTGTTAATATCAAATGTCACACTGTCAGATATATTTAAAGCACGAAATTGATGAGTTTTTCGACAATTCATTCTCCTTTTCTCTCTATGTTCTTCTCTTTCTTCTTTAAAGTGATTCTCTGGTGTTATTGTCTTACTTCTTATTCTTGTTCTTTTCATATGTCACGCGAAAGAAATAAAAAGAAGAAATTAAATTGCGATATCGCACGAGAGCAACTCATTAAAGTGAGAAATGAAAACATTAAACTTGTTTCATGTTTGCAAAAACTCATTCAACCCTTTTATAAATTCAAAGAACCAACACCACAAAGCATATATGCAATAAAGCTCTCATAAATTAATCAAGTGACAGACAAATTTCATTTTAAATTCATTTCCTTTTTAAATAATTATCAATCATTCTGAGTTTCTTTGAAATTCAATGCATTTAAATGTAAATTTATCATTCGAAGACAAAGCAGAGAGCAACAATAAGAAGTATCATGTAATTCAGTGATTTATTTTTATTTTTTGATCATTCACTCACAGTGGCACGAGAGAGAATTTTCTTCTGTCTCTTTTTATTCATTTAATTCCTTCAAGCAAACGAAAAATAAAGAACAGAATTACTCGACTGAAGAGCGATTAAATCATCCGATAATGTTGTTAAAATTGAAAAAAAAGAAACGAAACTCAAAGAATTCAAGTCAAACGTGTGTGTATGTGTGTTTATTGCTTTTATAATTTCTTATAGCTTCTGGATTTAAAATTTCAAGCTCCCGAAATGTTTTTGAGATTTCTGACATATGATAAAGTGAGCCTTTTGTTATTAGAAGTAAGAGAGAGAGAGGCTTATGAAAAGCTCATAATTCATAACTCTCTGATCGTATCAAATTCATCATATTTTTTTCACTTTGTGTATATTTTGGTGTTTTGTCTCGAAATTGGATTAAATGAACGATATATCATACTATATTGAATTCCATTGGCATGAGCAACATTCTCAAATAAAGTAGCGATCAGAATTAATGTAATTTGATTGAGATATCTTTGTTAGAGAAGTGAAATATTGTCATTTGTGCACAATAGATTCGAGAGCTAATGATGACTTTCAATAATAGGTAATGTTGAAAGGGAAAAAAGTAAAAGTCAGAAGGATTTTATGATGTTGAAAACAATAACTAGTATGATAGTAAACAGATTGATTTTTGTTATTACATGTAGGATAAAAGATCATAAGTTTCGACATAAATTTGTTTTTTGCATTCAACTCACCTAATATTTTGCTGAATTCAATTCTGTTTAAAACCTTGTATATCGCTTTTTGAGTTCCTTCATTTTAAACATTGTTTAGCACTTTATATCAAGCCATTGAGACACAATTTCGATTTAATTGTCAACCATAAATTTCGACATGATTATATGTTTTAATTCTTTTTTCATTCATTCTATTTTTTTTTAAATTTTTCACTTTAGAGCACTTTATATTACTTCACTTCGATTTGCACTCACTATATCAACACTCTTAAAGCTATTTCTATGCAATTATTAAGAATAAAACAACTTAAATAAGAAGAAATTTGAAATTTAAAGAATTTAGACAAATTTGAACACGTTTTGTTGCACTTGATAAAAGAACTGTTGCGCGATTTTCATGCGACAAAAAATTTTTGTCGAAATTTATGATCGTTTACCCTATATCATTAAAAAGTTTTATCTCACAGTTGGAAACAAAATGAATGCTAATTAATGACGAATTAAAAGTTGATTATTCTGGATTCAATAACTATTGATTTTCATAGCTTTTATATAATTTAAAGCATGTTCTAGTGAGTTAAAAAGGACAAAGTAATTTAAAATAGCCAACAAGTTTGTATTAATCGAAGGATAATTATAGAATCATAAATTGGCTCAGCATGCTTGCATTGTTAAGCGTCATAATGAGTCATTTTATGGTTAATTATTTCACACAAATAACCAATTCCATAATTGAATGCAGGCCATACCAGTATATTGATAGCAATTGGAGAGTCATATTAAAATATTTCGCAATTGACGTGATTGATTCGCAATTATCGAAAATAATTTTCGCGCAAATGTTTTTCTCCATGAATTTTAATTGAATGTCGATTTCGTTTTGTACTACAGTTTATATGTTCGCTTGAATTCTCATTAAAATAGAAAGATCAAAGCAAGAACGTTTTTAGATAGTGATTAGAGAGACTTTAGAATGCAATAAATATATATAACTGTCGTTGTAATCATAAAGCGCTAATCTAAAAAAGAAAACAATGAAATTGAACTCCAATCTTACAGCCAGTCATAGACGTGCTTGGAATCAACTCTTTATATATATGACGTTTTATTGATTGTTGTGCTGAACTGTAAATAGCCTCATAATTCACGAAATCGCTCAGTATTTACACACGTCTTACTTCGGGGCTTGATTGAAATCTACATTAATTCATCAAATGAGAGTTTGTTTTTATTTACTCGCAGCAGCAACTATTTTATTTACAACGTTTTTCTTAACTTATTTTCTGTGTGTCTGTCTGTTATTCTGTTACAGTGAAATTTTGTAACTCAGTCGACCTGTTAAAGTTTTGAAATTCTATCACTAACTCAGAATCCGATATTACAATTAAAATTAAAAATTAGTGAAACAAACTGTGTTTTTGAAATTTCATAATGAAAAATCCTAAATTTCATTAGGATTTGTTTTGTAATGTGGATTTATTGAATTATACCGTTTCATTATCCTTATTCTTTCGACATTTTTTAATTAATTTGCAAACCACTTTGGAAATTATTGCAATGATGACATAAGATAATAACATATAGAACCAATATTTTTCTATGAAATCGCCAAAAGTTATTTCAGGGGCGATATTTTCGGATCCATAGCATTCGTAGATTTGTTTTAATACCTTTTTCGAAATTGCCGTAAGTAATATGTCATTATTTTTGTCGATACTTTCGTATAGCAAAATATCGCCAATACATTCCCATTCTGGATATTCAGTTGAATTGAATTTATATTTGCTTAAAACGCTCATTGCCGATTGTTTGTTAATGTAAGGTGTATCATTCGAATAAATATTACAAGGATCGCAGTTTGTATCATGTTCAGTTTTGTGATCAATAACGACAGTTTCTCGTGATTGTCCAAAAAGTTTATGGTATAGTCCAACATAATCGTCCAATATTTTATAAGCGAATGTAGTCGAAACTACCATAAATAGGATTAATATAGCGCTGAAATAATCAAAATTAGGAAGAGTTATTGAAAAAGTATTTTACTTACAACTTCATTTTTGGTTAACATCGAATTAATCTCTATGTTTTGGTTTTAAAGCTTTTAATTTATCTGTGAATTTAAGAAATACAAGTAATTAAACAAATAAAACTAAATATATTAATTTAAATCACCAAATTCACTGAGTTTTACAATAATTTTTGTAAATTTGTATGAAAAATTCCAGAAATTTTGCGCGTTTTTATACACTTTCGCGTATTTTTGCGCATTCGCACGTTTT
The DNA here is from genome assembly GCA_014622435.1 of Polypedilum pembai. Lineage (NCBI taxonomy): Eukaryota > Metazoa > Arthropoda > Insecta > Diptera > Chironomidae > Polypedilum > Polypedilum pembai. The sequence continues at coordinate 16,221 of JACWBX010003511.1, forward strand.
TGTGTTACAACACACATTTTTTATGTAACAAAATGATAAGCAACATTTGTAAGTTATCAAAAATTATCTTTTGATTTTTCGTTTTCTAATCTTTCAATTGATTAGAAACTCACAGTATATGATATATAGAGAACACTATATTCAATGAAATATAGAAATTTTTAAATATTAATTAAAATTTCAAAATATTTTGTGTTCCAAAACATTTTTTAAATTTAGCGCATTTTCACCGTTTTTACATTTTCCACTTTTCGCCCCAGTCAATATGCCCTTGAAACAAGCAGTGACTATTTTATGATTAAAAAGATTTCCAACTGAATGAATACAATCTGCTGCAATTTGAATGTATCATGATGATTATAAAATTTGTCACTGTTTAGCAATTCAAAAGGAAATTCTTAAGTGGGTTGAAAAATTATTTTCTTCTTTTTAATTGATGAGAAAAACGGTGTTTTTAAAAAGTTTGTTTTTAAATTGTATTTTTGATATTCAGGAACTGAATCATTAAAGAAATATGAACATAATGGTTGTCTTTTCTCTATATTCATCTACACTATCCCATATAGTTTTGCATTAGTCACTATTAATTAAAAAATTGCTTCATTTTCAATCGCTTGTTTCTGCTGCTAGTTGTTTAATATTTAATATTAACATTAAAGAGCTGGAGGCTAAAAACTTCAATTATTATTATCGTACTAAAAAGATTTTATTTTATTTCGTGTTGCTGAGTAGTCATATCCAATAAGCTCATATTTTCTTTCTCTCTTTTTTGTTGGTTTTGCAATATTATAAAATATTTTACGCTTTTTGTGTTCAGTGTTCGAACACAACATTAATCCTTATTGATGAATATGTTTATTAAGTAATTTCTCCAGCGAAAAGATTTTTCTTCATTGATTTTGACTGTATACGATTGCGAGAAAAAATAATCAGCTCTTCTTGCATGCAAAATCCTTGTCACATGAGATGACCAAAAAAAAACGAGTTTCATTCATGCCATTCATTCATATCTTTTTCAGATTTATTTTTATAAAATTCAAAAATATGCTCATTAATACACACAAAATCGATTATGAAATGATGAAATATTCCAATAAAAATCTCTCATATATCTCGTAAGTCGATATAAAATAAAGATTTTTAAGATTCGTTTGATTTTTTTCTTTCGAGTGAGTGTTAAATAAATTGATTCAGAAGTTTTAAAGTCATAAAAGTTAATCGTAAAAAAATCGAAATATTTACTCATTTACCATAAAGACTTGATAAATTGTGTTTTTTATTGCCCAACCAGCATGCTATTACAAGCAAAAGATAGAAAGAAAAAATTAAAAAAAGTTAACAATCTCACTCACTCTTGTACGTTTATTCGAACATGACTTGAGCATTTTATTTACAAGAAGAAAGAAAACACTCTCGAAAGCTAAGAAAAAATTCGATTTGTGGTAAACAAGATGTGTCAAAAAATGATAATCAATATTATCATAAATTTGAATAAATCAAAAAGTGTTAAAACACAAATCCAACACTGAATTTTTTTCTCTCTCTCTCTCTCTTTCTCACTCCATGCGCTTTTGTTAACTCAATGACTAACAATTTTTCTCTCTTGCTTCTTCCAAATCTGCGTGTGTTTCCTTATAAAAAAATAAAATAATTTAATTTACATATTTTTACATATCTACGGGATTAGTTGTTTCTTTTTATGAATGAAATGAAAATTCACTGGCAATGTTATAAAGAAAAGAAATTAACTTTATATCTTAGCCTCGTGGGTAATTTCATTTTTTTTTATAAATCTAATTAGATAATGATAGACTAATTTGTAATTTAAATAAATAGGAAATTTATTAAAATAATACTAATAACGTCTTAATCAGCCCACATTAAATCATGCCCAACCGCACGCTCAATTGAAAATTGCATCAAGTATTTGCAATTTATCCCTAAAGAGAGCAAGAAAAAGAGAGAAAGAGATAAATTATCGTAGTTAAATATAATGAAAGGTTGATTGATGATAAAACAACATAAAAAGTAAACGTTTACAAAGTCTTTAATCAAAAATATGCATCGAATTCGAGAAATTGATTGAGAGAACACACACATGCAAAAAATGTTGGTCTGCAAGATGCAAATCTTAATTGATAGACATTAATTTATGCATTTTTTGCTGTGGTCACCACCAAGTGGTGTACAAAAAGCATGTCATACGCACATACATGTTTCTACTCTCTGCCTTCTGATTTCATTTCCTTTCACTCGTTCACGAGAGCAGAGCAAAACAACGAGCTGAGAAAATATTATCCCATGCCGATATCTGTGAAATAAATTTATGACCTCACAAGAGATAAATTGCATTTGGCGCATAGGAATTAGCAAAAGAGAGGAAAAAATCACGCTTATCAAAATTAATAATATGTTTTTATTGCTAATACAAAATAACTAAATTATCGATTGTGTGAATTGAAAAAACAACTTTATTATGATGTGCATTTGCCTTCTTTCTCTTTATTCTTCTTTATTTATGTTCTCAACATGCAATTATGTCGAATAAGGGAATATATTCATATATGAATCGACTCACAAGAAAAATATATAATAATAAAAAAATTGAATACGGATTAAAAGAATTTTTTATCTCGCTTTTCATCGAATGCACTTTTTTGTGGGCGATCTGTTGTTTTATTGTGAACATTAAAAACTTTTCATTGTTTGGGCATTTGAACTTTATTTTATAAACAATATAATATTTTCAAACTTCTTGAGTTAATCTACTAGAGTTTTTAGTGCTCAGCACTAAGTTTTTCAATGTTTTGTGTTCAGCACTTAATTTTAGTTTTCAGTGCTCAGCACTAAGTTTTAATGTTTCAGTGCTCAACACTGTATTTGAGTTTTAAATGCTCAACATCTTGTTTGAATGTTTCAATCATTTTTTGAATTTTGAGTATTTGAACACTATGCCTAGACATTGAGTTTTAAAAAATTTAAAAATATTACTTTCATGTCCTTATCATGAAATCTGTATTAAATTCTAAAACCACAAAAGAGCTTTTAGTACATACATATTATTTTAA
>JACWBX010003511.1:25032-45238 GCA_014622435.1 Polypedilum pembai
TGACAGCTTTCTAACTAAGCGATAAGCCAATAACTTAAAAGCACAAATCAAAAGCAAAAAACCGGAAGCTTCTAACTATTGTCATTTTCAAGATCTCGAAGCAGCCGGAATACAGCCAGCCGAACAGCTAGCCGAACAGCTAGCCGAACAGCTAGCCGAACAGCTAGCCGAACAGCCAGCCGAACAGCCAGCCGAACAAAGTGAAATTATAAGCTGCATTTTCTATACAAAAATGCGCTAAAAATAGATTTATATAGCTGAGCATACTTGCATGAGTAGCATCGTGCTCCTAACAACCTTACAAAGCGGGAAAAAAATCTCGACCAACTTCATATAAATTATCCAATTTCAATTAAATTAATTCAGAGAGAACTAATTTTTATTATCCCATTGTGCAAAGAATAAAAAACGATTTAGGAAGCGAATGCAATTACATTGTAAATCGTGGCTGATCTTATTGACTTTAATATCATGTCTTGTGCCTTGATCACTCGCTAAAGCAGCCCTCACAGAAGTCTCTTTTTTACTGCAAATAAATTAATCAATTGAGCTTCTTATTTAACTGATTGATAAGCGATTGATAAATAAGCAGACAAAGATGTAAATAATCATTTTTTATACCTGCAAATTTCACAACACGCGAATGTCTTTAAAGTCAATTAAGCCAAATCTCTTTTCTTTCTCTTGCTCGCTCGCTCGTCCAATAGTCTCAGTAGGCATTATTTAATGGAAGCTATGAATAGTATCGCTAACAAGCCTAGCCAAACAATAGCAGCAGCAGCAACTACAAATTGTTCAATTATCTTAGTACTATGTCTTGATCTCTCTTCTCTGTTATATACATATAAATTTCATGCTTATTCTCTCCTTCATTTGGCAAAAAAAACTTTGCGCTTCTTATTATATACTTCTTAAAAAGTAATTTACTACTTACTTAGATACTTGCTAGACGGACTTGACTTGGAATGCTCTCTCGCTCGCACATAATGTAATAAAAAAAATCGTGAGAAATATGACCTAATGAACTCCTCTATCGATCCATAACTTTAGCTTTACTTGCCGTAAAAGAGAGTAATGAAAGAGAAATGAAGTATAAAAATAAATCTTTTAAATTTACAATGAGCGTACGACATGCAATTCAATTGGAAAAAAGAATTTATAAGCGAGAGTGAGTGAGAAATGTATATACAGAAGTTGCTCTTTGTTGACATTCAAATGATGAAATGTGTATTGTATTGATTTTTTATGTGCGAATAAATGAAGTTTATGAGAAAATTGTGTATGTGCTACTGACTCAATAAAGAATTTTTCTTTTGAAATTTCTATTTAAGAAAAGAGTATGTAAAAGTTATTATTTATTTTCAAACATTACATTATCATAAAGAAAGCTCAATCGACTGAAAAAAAAACGATTGCATTAATGCAGTGAATTTTTTTTCTTCTTTCTCTTTCATTTCAATCATCTCTTGTAATAATTTCTACAATTTCATTTAATGGAAATGTCATGTTTAAGTGCTATTTGTTAACAGAAGTCTAATAGATGTAGAAATACAAATCCATACATTTAATTAAATATCAATAAGTGATTTTATTCACTCTGCATTGTGAACGATTTCACCTCCTCTTAGCACTAGCGAGCGGGAAACGAGTATGAGTGCAAAAATAATTTATAACCACTGCATATTATTCGAATGCGAACATTACTTGTTGTTATTCGCAGCTTGTAACAAAACTCTCTCACAAGTATGATACAAGAGGGAGGCGCGAAACACTGCGAATCATGCAACTTTGAAATTCTTTTTAATGCTAGTCATTTTTGCTTTAAGAGTGCGATGTGTTTGCGCTATTTTTTTTCACATAGTAATATCCTTGGCACTCTGTAGAATAATTTATTATTTTCTTTAATGCTAATTCCCTTCCATTTGTATCTACATCGATATTCTAAATATCTTTTCATAAAGCTCTCGCGAAAGATAAGAATGTTCTCTCTAAATGGCAATTATAATAGAACACAAACTGCGCAAACTCGCATTCTAAAGCAATGATTTCACTTCTCTCGTGTTTTACTTACTTACTTATTTTATTAAGCTTCAATGACAATGAATATTAAAATCTAAGGCAGATAGTGAGACAAACGAGTTTCAAAATAAAAAAATCTCTTAACACTCACGACATTTACAAATCGTAAGTCACACAAATCAATTTTCCTCTCCTACTATTTGAAATGACTGATTTTTATTATTGTCATGATTAGAATTAATATCCATACATATGTTCTTATTAAAATTTCCTATAAATGAAAATGTTATAATTCACACCAATTTATTACATGACCCGTGCTCGACTTGTAAATTGACAGCATTCGAATGAAGAATTTTTGTACGTACGTGAATGTTTGAAAGAGAGAAACATGCATTCTTCATACTCGTTAGTCATGACAACAATCCATTTACATTAATTAATTACTTTAATTAAATGAAGCAATGGTTGAGGCTATATAGGAAAAAAAATTGTTCTATGCAGCAACAGCAGCTTTGTAGTTTATGGAAAATTTTCTACTAATTTACTCAGGAATGTTATGTGCGCACATATGTCGTATAGCTGTCGTTGACCATCTAATATTAATTAAAATGTTTATTGAAATTAAACCAGTGAATGCAACATTGTTGTTTCTTACTGTTGTTCATAATTCATTTTAATAACTTTTATATATTATATGTAACTTTAGCCTGAAATTGAATTTCTTTTATTAATTATAATAATTAATATAAAAAGTGTCGATCTAAGATGACAACAATGTTGCTAATTGCTAACATTTTTGCACTCGATATAAAGTGTCCTATTTCTTCATCATGGTTCACTGTCCAATTCAATCAAATTCAATATCATGACATGGGACTTTTTCTTTCATGCTCTCAAAATTGAATAGCAGCAGAAATAATAAGTATAGCTTAAATAGTAATGTTTTCTTTTCTTCTGATATTACATAAAGCTAAAGAAAGAGTGAAATGCCTCTGTTCATTATAGAAATGAAAATGAAATTGAAAATGAAAATGCTTTAACTATTGGAATGTTGTCGTAAAATGGTTTTTTAAATTGAATTTATAATTTACCTCTGTGTATATTATCGGGTTTGTTGTTTCTTTAAATTAAGAGTAAGTATATATCTTTCTTTGCAACAGCAGCAGTAGCATAATGTATACATGAGTTCACAAAACACTATGAAATGATGATGATGATGTAATAATTTGAACTTTTTATCCCTCCACACTCTGCATGCAATGGCAACAAACAAATCGACAGCAAAAATGATAATGTAATGATCGCCTAAACAATATTTTAATACACATATATCGCAAGAGCTCATTATTGTGCAAAAAACTTTTTGCTAAATTGTAATTTTGCCCTCGCGAGATGCACACAAAACAAAACCGCATTTGCTGATCATTTTTGCTTGATTTTCTATTTTCTTTTTTTTTTTTCTATTCATGCCAGATGGCAAAATCATGTAAATTTGAATATTTTGTGAAGAGAGTGTGTTATTGAGGCAATTTCATTGAGAATCGAAAATATCAAAATCGTGACCAATTTTCCGCCTGAGTCAAGTTTCACTTACCAAAACGACAGCAGCACTTTTAGAGTGACTATAAAGAAATATATATATATTCATTCATATGTGCAGCAATCAACTAATTTCGTTTGTTGCTATCTTTTACTGTTTATTAAGAAAATTTCACATACAGAAGAAGGCCTCATTTCATCTCATTTAACAGCTTTAGGCAACTGACACATCATAAAAGAATAAAAATTAAGAGAAAAAGCTCTTTGAATAATTCATGAGAAGACAATAAACACAGTAGCCAGTTCTAATTTTATCTTATACGGCTTATTTACTCTTAATTTTTATACTTCTCTTTACTCGATAACGCATAAATTGTGTGTGCTTAATCTTGTGAAAAATGACCAATAATAATAAAAAATTTCTTTTCTTCTTTAACAGTCAACTGACATTGAATTTCGGCATGAACTGATGAATCGTTTGAATAAATTAGATACGGATGTTGAGTTGGAAATTCTTCCAAGTCAACACAACACTTCTGTGTCACCATCATCGTCAGTTGCAACAGCAGCAAGCGTTTATGGAGGAAGCTATGAGAGTTATGGAAATGTCAAAGAGTATTATTGTGGTAATTTTGTCAATTAAAAGACTAAAAATTGTTGATTTATTTTCTCTTCTGTCAATAACAGGCAACGCAAAGCGTGAGCCATCATGTTCAGAAAATGACATAGATCCGTTCCTTAGGCCACCATTGTGGGAAGATATTACGAGTTCAATACAAAATATCGATCCTGAAAATGCCATAATGCTAAGCGCTTTAACTGGTGCAACTCAAGTTAAACTTGAATCTTCCGATGACACTTTTCTCGAGTCTCTTTCCTCACCTCTTCTCAGTCCATTAGAAATTAAAACTGAAAAAGGCTACTATCAGCAGCAGCAACAAACTGTTCATATCAACAATAATAACACTATTCATCTGAGTCATTTAGGTCATACAAATAATAACAACAACAACACTGGAACAAATAATAATAACAATAATTCATATTCAGTACAATCGCATTATAATCCACAAGCTCATTCCAATCATCATCATCAGTTAAATGGCTATCATCATCAAGATTTCAATGTTCATCATCATGGACACGTGCCACCGTCTCATCAACAGTATTCAAACAACTACTATAATTGGCAACAAAACACTCATCATCATCATGCAAACCAACAAGCTGCTGCTGCTGTTGCTGCTCCTGTATATGGTAACAAATATTCATCTCAAAGCAATTTGTGTGCTCCAATTAGTCGATTGATGTATGTACCTCCGCTGACACCACCAAGTAGTGATCCTGGTAGTCCTTCTTCTATTCAAGTAAGTATTCAATATCGCATGTGTATATGCAATGTCGATAGAAGATGATTAATGGCCGTAGCGTGCCAATCGATTTCAGGGTCCCGGTTTACGAAGAACGCCGCCTCCGCCTTATCATATTCAACAGCAGCAACAGCATCTCATGCAAAATATAGCAATTAATAATAGTAATAACAACAATCAATCATCACCTCAGCTCTCTTCACTTACACACCAACAACACCCGCATCAGCAGCCTTCGAATGCTCCTCCGAGTCTGACAATTTTAAACAATGGTAATTCAAATGACAACAACAATAACCTGAGCAACATAAAGAGTGAAAATGTAACAAATAATAGTAATGTCAATAACAGCAACAACAACAATAGGAGTAATAAGATAATTATAAAGAAAACATCAACAACCACCATTACTACCAATCATTCATCAATAATATTAACAAGTTCAGGCGTAAAGACAATTGTTGGTAGATATAATCGTCGAAATAATCCCGAATTGGAAAAACGACGCATTCATCATTGTGATTTTATTGGTAAGTAATAATTTTCGATCTTAAACAGCAACTTCAATCTATCTAGAAGAAAGTCACGTTAGAGAGCAAATAAAAATTTCACACAATTAAATGATAGTTGACACAATGCAATGCGAGATGTTATTGGATCGCAATTATCGATAAAATTATCGAAATATTCTCTCTCTTTCTCTCTACTGTTGCTGCATTGTGTATTTTATTTATAACGTGAGGAGAATTTCGTTCATACTCTTCGTGTACTGTAGAGGTATTTTAAAAATTGAATGTATGTGATTCAATGTGACACAACGAGCTGCTAAAAGGTCTTGTCTTTACACAATAAGAGAAAAAAATGCAATACCTCTGCATTAATATCTTAATACGATATGATCTAAGAAAATAGTGACAAAGAATTGGAAATAAATAGGCTAAAAAAATTAATTTATTGCAAATTTTTGCAAGATCACGCAAAATTGTAAAAACTATAAATCGCAAGATGAGAAAATATTCAATCCTCTCAAGACTCGTGTCAAGCTTTCCCCGTTTTGACATTAATGAGAAAAATTGTCTTCTCTTCTATTTATAACAAGCCATATAATGAGAAAACTGATTTGTTTCGCTTTGTATTCTTCATCTCACATACTCAATTCTCGACATCTATCTCTCTTTACCGTGTGTTTATTTAATTTGAGCTTTTCTCACATATTCACAATTGTCTAATCATAAAAATAAATATTTAGTTAAACGAAAGCGCCGAAGAGAGCGAGAAAGAAACAAAAGCTAAATTAAGCGTACGTTAAAGACATATAATGCGTTGCCATTCATGATCTTTTGTGATCTAAGAAATAATAAAATACTTTTTTTCTCTTCTCTTTCTCTGCGGTTCAAAAGAAGTTAAAATAAAAAGAAAAGCTGGTAGTAATAAACATAAAACGTGCTCAGCATTTTGTGCCTGATTATTTCACTCTTCACAATTCAATAAGCAAAATCATTTACTACTATAGGGAAATCAAGGGAATAGTAACTTATGATATTTTTTTCTGGTCCATTCAAATGTTTATTTTGTCATAATTTCAGCTCAACATTCCATTATACAACATTGTCATTTGATTCAGAAAAAAAGCCATTCATTAAAGAAAGAATGATTTTATTCAGTGAAACTAATTGACAAATATCGTTAACTAAATTGCATCGTGATGATAATAAAATTTAAAGTTTTATTTTGACATTCTTCTCGAGCTCTGCTTTTGTTCTCTCTTTATTATGCGCTTGTATATAATTTAATTAAACCAAATGATCTCAATTTCATCTCCTGGCTTTAACCTCGAGTAGAGGTAGCCAAGAGTATGTATTGATTTTTTATGCAAGATTACTATCGGAATGCTATTCATGTCTTGTTGTTTTTGTATGTTTACATTTGTGACCTATGGCATTGCGAAAACTAAAGAGCGTAGTTGCGCAGAGAGAGAGAGAGATAATAGGCCATAACATGAAATTTTTGAGAGCAACCATTAATCCAAAATTAAATCCCATTACAGAACGATTTATCAAATGACCTCGGCTTGCGACGTTGTTTTGAAAGCACAAAACCGAGCTGAAACTGACAAAAGCCCTTTCTATTCAAAAAAATTAAATCAAAAATGAGAATATGAATATAAAAATTTATGTCTCGCGGATCTCACCGCGTGTGTGTGTGTGAATATTATGCATTGTGTTAGATTTGTTGGCAGAAAAACTGGATTTTCATTCGAATCTGATTCATTACCAACATTGTACGCGCGCGGTCGATTAGTTACAGTCAACGCTAATTAAAATTAACTTTATGTGCGCACGATTGAGCATTACTTCTTTTTTTGGTTTTGCACATTTGCAAGTCTCACATGTTATCCATCATGAGTATATGATAATGCCTGTAGGCAAGAAACATGACATTCAATGTGATTAATTCAATCGAACATAAATTCTCTCTCTCTACAATCTACTAAAAGACAGTAACAGTGAATTAACAGCAGATTATTTCAATATTCATTATGCTGTCTTTTCTTCAATTTAGCTAAAGCCACACGCGTTTATCTTTCTCTTCTTATTCACATATCACATGTGTAGCACATTTACCGAAAACCTAAATTGTATCAGACATGAGCGATTATTAACTTCTTATTTAATGATTGGCTTACCTCACATGAAAGTGTATGTCATAAACCATTTATTCGATGACAAATGAATTAGTCATTAATTTTAAATCAATTTGTAGTCAATCAAATTTTTAATTTTTTGAAGTTGCTTAATTTACTCTTAACTTGCATTCATGTGCATCTAATTATTAATTCTTTTCTTATTTTCAGGTTGTTCCAAAGTCTATACGAAATCATCGCATTTGAAAGCTCATCAGAGAATTCATACCGGTAAGTTTTGAAAACTTTTTTCCTTCATAATTCCCAAATGAGATTTTTATCTATTTTGCTTGACTTAAAATGGAATGAAACAAGTCTATCAAAAAGTGTCGAATGATCGGAGCTGATTAAAGATATTTCAAGTATGGCACACGCATTTTGCCTTCTTTTGTTCTCAAGTCAAATTCCATACATGACAGAATAAAGCTGCTGTTGCTACTCGATTGATCAATGTTGTGCACATTACAATAAATTCCATAGCGCAATATTGTGTGTTTGTATCGTGCTGACCATTAAGCGCCTCATTTTATGTACGAACGACTCATGCCCCATAGCTTTACTCGCTCGCGCGCTCTCAACTCTTGACATGATATTTAACTTCCTCATCTCATTCATTCACTTTCAATTTCATTACGTTTTCGCCTTGCTCTGTTACCGTCGTCTTCTCTCTTTGCCAATGATTTATTTGCTCGCTTTTATCGTTCAGACGAGTGCAATGTGCATGCAACAACAGAAAAATGTTAAGAACTGGACAAATATAACTCTGTTGATTTGTGTACACACTTTTTGATAATTAATTAATTTCAAGCTAAATGTCAAATGTGAACTATTGCAAATCTAAACATTGCACAATCACGACATTAATTAAAAAAGTTTCAAAGCAATTTTCTTCCACTTTCCTTCATGGTATTTCTATCTAAAAGAGTGATCAGTAAATGAATTGCTGCTGCTGTTACTGACTTTCTGACTTGATTTGATTTTGTCATAAATTAATTCAATCATTCAAATCAATCATGTACTCTGATTATTGTTCAGAGATAGTCAAGCAATGAGCAAAGAGTGAGAGTAAGCGAGCGGCATGGAATGAGATAAAAAGAAGGAATTTCGATACATTGCTTACAATTGACAAGATACATATTGAAATAATTTAATAAAGATAATAAGCAGTTATGCAGTGGACGAAATGTTTTTTTTGCTAAAGTCAAAGGAAAGTAAGGAAAAATATTGAGTCATAATTATGTCTCTATTAGGTTGAACGAGTGAGAGACAAAGACAATTATTACTCAGTCTGAGTTCAATAATTAATAGTTCTTTGGCAAATAACAGCGTGTTTGAGTGATAAAATCACCTCGCTCGCCTTATTGAGAGATAAATTTTTACAGTTTTTGCTTCCTCGCTGTCTATTGCAGTTTGTTGTGCATTTTATGTTGGCAAGATAAAAGTTGAGAGAGTAATTAGTATTCTGTTAATGTTTTACACATTCACTACAGATTGGAACATATTTTTTAACTTCTTTTTAGTGCTTGTTATGCCAAGAACTATCAATATTACATTTCAAATCAAAAAATGTTTTACGCATGTTGAGTGATAAGCGATCACTAAATATATGATGATTGTGCTTGTGTCAATGAATAATTCAACTAACTTGCCTTATTGGAATTTAAAATTACGCGTACTTGCAATTTCCCTCTTGGGATTAAATGATGATAGTGATGATGAAATGCAGTCACAGCATGAGATCGAAGATCTTAATTGGACTAAACGTCAATATAATTAAGAAATTTGCATAATTTAACACCTCACAATGGCATATCGAGGAAGTTAATTCAGTCATTTGAAATTAACTAAATTAGCTCCACTAATTTTTACATATTTTGTCACAAAATTCTCTTTCTTTCTTTCTTGTGCATGATGCTGAGCTGCTGAAAATTATTTAAATGAATTCCAAAATTAGATGAGTCTCAATGGGGGAAAATGGAAATATTTGAATAAAATTAATGAATGAATGAAGTGGACAACGAGAAGTTGTGATCGTACAGCGACAAAAGTAAAAGAAGAGAGAAATATTTTGACATTTTTATCGAAAAATAACAAGAGAGAAGATTCACATAAAAATATTTCTAAGCGAGTGCCTTGAATGAGTATCGTGATACTACATGGTCCATGCATTTGAAGAGAAGAAATTATCCCAATATTTACGACATTTTGATTCACTCAAACAACTACTCTCTTGCTCTTGTATTTTCTTTTTTGTTAAAGCGAACATAAATCGTCAATTTCTTTTCTTCTTCTTTCCTTCACCATCGAGTTTTATGAATGAAATTTTTTCTTTCTCTCTCTTCTATATAGTGGCAATTCTTAGAATTAAATGTTTCGATAACTGAAGAACATATCAAGTGGATTTCATTACACTTTTGATTGTTATTATTTTTCTTGAATTTAATCTAGTCACTGAGTAAGAACTGTCTCTTTTAAAATTGAAGCAGTCGCATCATAAAGGAAGTCATAAAATAAATTTCATTTTAATCATTTACATTTTTATTCAAATAAGCAAAATTATTGCTCCTTCTTTACTGCTGACGATAATGATCATTTTAAAGAGTATTTTTTGGACACCCAGTGTGTTCACGTGTTTATATATTTGACACTAAGAAATCTTATCGGTAAAAAAGTCAAAACATTTGTAGTAAAGCAGTAAGCTACTGTTGGTAAGTAGACCTAACTACTTACTTCTTTTAATTGCTTTTTCTATTCCCATGAATTGTGACTTGAATGGATGATGAGTACTATGAATGAGTAGAGTCGAGTAGTAAAATTATTTTTTCATTCAAAAAGTTAACTTAACGGAACATGTAACAAATAAAAATAAATGAATGAGTGTATATGTGACATTCCTTGTGGTTTGCTTACTGTGTAAAATATCTTAAAATATTTACCTTTAAACGATGTCTATTGCCTTGAGAAAATGTTTACATTGTAGTCGACAGCACACACAATGATGATAATGATTGCAAAAAAATATATTTAATTTTAATAATATTTTTTTTTCTTTACAGGAGAGAAACCATATTCTTGCCAATGGCCCGAATGTGAGTGGCGTTTTGCACGTAGCGACGAATTAACACGTCATTATCGAAAGCATACGGGTGCCAAGCCATTCAAGTGCCTAGTCTGTGAGAGATCTTTTGCAAGAAGTGATCACTTAGCATTACATATGAAACGTCATTTGCCTAAGAACAACAACAAATGAGAGAAAGTCAATGAACACTATTTTCATGCAGCATAATAATATGTTTTAAATTCCCATAATATTGCCGCTTATGTGCCCGAAATTTATAATAAGAGTATATTAAAAGAAATAAATAATAAGAGAGCGTCTTCATGCCTACATACATAACTGTTTGTATTACCAACGTCCAATGAGAATAATAATGATAATACCAATTGATGTTTTATTTAATCATTCAATCACAAATGCATACCAAATGAATCTGAATAAAAAAAAATGATAGCATTAATGCAAACTGTACACACACAAATACAAATACAAATTAAAAGTTTCTCTCGAATAAATATATTATTTGATCAGCGGCTGCAGCACATGAACATTTTATGATTATTCATTAACTTTAATGCAGGTAGCAATATCTTGATGTGCGTCAATATTTGTCTTAAATAAACGAGCATATAGGAATAAATAACATGCTTGACTTATGTGAAAAAATCTAAAAAGATTTTTTTGTTTCTCTTTTTTGCAAAATAAATATTAAAATTGCTCATGAAAAAAATAATAATGATGATGATTTGATAATGATGCAAGTGAATTAAGTCTAATAGAATGAAAAAAAATTGAAAATCACCAAAGAATATTTGTTCAATACACAAAAATTATGATGTGTGAGGAGAAAATTTTTTTGCCCTCCAGTTTTCTTTTTTCTTCAAAAAAAAGAGAAATAATTTTGCTTCATTAATTTAGAAATTTAGTGAATAAAAATTGATGTTAGTTAATGTTTAAAGAGAGTGTGTGATTATTTAAATGAAAATCTTTTAAGAATTACGTACGTTTAGTAACTAAACTTAATGTGAAATTGCACAAATAAAAATTCATTCCAAATCACAAAACTCCAAAATGTTAAGAAGCAAACAAAATGACATGAGAAATGTGTTACCGTAAACTGTTGTGTAAAATTTCATTTCCGCACTATTTACTTATTAATTTTTGTCAAAATTATTTTAATTTAGCAAAAGCATCGTGTTCTTAAGTTGCCATTATTTTTTACAAGAAAAAAGTGAATTGAAATCAAGATACGTACTTTGATCATACATATTTGATTCGAAAATAAAATTTTGAGTCGTTGATCTCTATTTAATTGGTTGTAAGTACAAAAAAACACAATTTTTATACTTCATTTTATCGCTCTCATATTGGCAACTATATGAAACTTTTTCTCTTCCTTTAAAGTCTTCTCTTTGTTTTATATCGTTTAGTTTATTTAATTATTTCTTAATTATTCGCACTTTAAAAGAAAGTTTAACTTATTTAAAGACACATTTTTGTGCGAACGAAGAATCAAGAAATAAAATTTAGTGAAAGAAAATCCTCAGATTTTATCCATAAAAAGCAATTATAATTAATTATTAGCTTTTTAATTATATTTTTTACCTATTTTCTTAAAATATTTTACTGAAATATAGAATTGTAAAATTAGAAATAAAGAAAAATTCTTTTTGAAAAATCAAAATAAATTTGTGTATTAATTGAACCTTTGAAATAATCAATGTTTATAGCTGACTGATATATGAAGCTACTAGTTGTTACAAGCTGATACTAACTGATGCCAATAATTATTTAATACGTATTTTAAATTTTTTGATGCTCAGCACGTACATTAGAGTGTTTTAGTGCTCAGCACTAGCTTTGAGAGTTTCAATGCTCAGCACAAAATGTTAGCATTCAACTCTAAGTGTTTGAGTGTTTAAATGCTCAGCACTAAGTGTTTAGTGTTTTAGCGCTCAGCGCAAAGTTACTGAGTGTTCAAATGTTCAGCACTGAATGTTTTGTTGTAGGGCTCAGCACTTAATGTTTGAGAGTTTTAGTGCTCATCATGTAATGTTTTTGTGTTTTAATACTCAATATACAGTATGTGCGATTTCTAAATTTTTTGGCAAAAAGGGCCGCAAAATGGTACGAGAGTACTAGTCATACAATAAGGTAAATGAATTGAATTGAATTCCGCCATCAGCAACATTCTTTTGATTGTCATTTTTAATTAACAAACACAATTTTGCTCTTTTAAAATCATTTTAATTGCAATCATAACATTCACTCACTTTAATTAATTCCTCAAACAACACTTGCAGAAAAAATATCCTAATTACTCTCTGCAATTAGCATTTGCAAATTTTACAACCCGTATGATAATGACTTTAACCTTTTATGGCACAACATTATTGTTGGTTTGCGCATTCTTTTGCTCATTTAATATTTTTTTCTCTTTTTGTATGAGAACAAAAATTTATACGCACCAACACTCAACGCGTTGAGACTGAGAATGAATACTTGAGTATTTTATGCAAATCTTTAGCTTGTATAACAAATTTATTGAACACGATATGCCATTTTATCGTTTTCTAATTTATTTAAATGGACGCCATAAGATTAAATATAATCTTTATAAATTGCTGTTGATAAAAATTCTTTTGGCTCGTATGCATAGATAAAATATCATTTGAAAAATGAATGAAGCCAAAAATATGTACATTTGATATCCAAGATGAGTATTTTGTCTCTCTTCAGGTGTCAAATATTTCTCTTGATACAATGACCACGATGAGTCATAGAATAGTCCAAATATTTTGCGTTTAATGATAAATCATCGTTCAGTAAGAGAGTGAAGAAAACAAACACATGGAGATTTTCAGACATTTCTTTCGAATGATAAATTGAAGCTTGAAAGCTTCTAACAGCATGTATCAAATAAAAATAGCTTGAAACTTTACAAAAATGATTTTTTGTTTGTGCTGCTGCTGTGGTTGCCATATTGCTATTTTTTTACTGTGTGTATATAATGTCAAATAATGTCAATTCATCTCTCAAAACAACATTACAATACAATACAACGCGAATTCAAAAATTATCATAAAATTTAAATAAACTCAAAGCATTTGTGTTAAAAATGGTATTCATTCATGAATCTTTCTTTCCTATTCATCCACACACATACATACTGTGCAATATTTGTCTGTTTGTTTTTTTTTGTCTTCTTCAAATACATTTCCACTTGGAAATCGGCCTATATGGTAATATCTATCAATAAATTATAACGAAATATTGATTTAACATTAATTTGTAATGTGTCGCTTTTTAGTTCCATCCATTCCGCTTTATTTTTAATATAAAGCTCTTTCTATAAATAAGAGATTTCAAAGTGATAAATTTTTGGATTTCCAATGAAGATTTTTGTCATTAATTTAGTTTAATAGCTAATTTGGTCAATAATCAAGTTTTTAATTATCAAGACTAACCTTTAAGAAGTTTAATTAGTTTTATGATGATTCATGTTAAATGATAAGTAAAAATATGGATGTATAATGAAGAAATTATCATCAATTGTGTCTCAAAAAGAGAAAGAATTAGCAAAGTTAAATCTTAGAATAGAGCAATAAACATATAATAATAACTTTGTGTTTAGCAAGAACTTAACATGCCATTATGTTGAAAATTGATCAACTCTCAATCAAGTATATGTCTTACATTTACTTTTCTCTTTCTTTTTCCATATTCTATATTGTTCATGTGCACGCTTGCATATTGTGGGCGATCAAATTCATTGTTAATTTTTATTCTGTTCTTATGTAAAACGAAAAATTTATTCTTCTATCTCATATACAGAAGAAAGAAAGGAAATCAATGGTTTTTGATGCCTCTCATGCGTGCATGATTGCAGATTTTAAATATGAAAGAAAAAACGATGATGATCAAATGATAAAGAATCCATGACGATGACAGCAACACACATAAAGTTTGATTATAAAATGAAAGAATATTTTTATTGTTTTTATTCATGCTTATAGCAAGCTGTTTAAGCTTTGGACAACTAAATAGAAAATTAGAAAAAATTATCCATTAGTTAGAATGGCAAATTTTAGAAAAAAAATTTTAAATTTAATTTTCAAATAAGTAAGATATGAAATCAGAAATTTTTGAAATATCAGAGAGACAGTCAAAGTGAATCTACAAATGCTGTATTTCAAAATATTAATAAAAAAAAAAAGAAAGAAGGAGGAGGAAGACAAGACACAATGAATAATGACGATAATTACATCTTTTGCATTTATGTCGCAATTTAAAGAATAGGAGTAAAAGATAAACGCAGAGTATCAACATAATTTTCCCATCATAATGCTTCGCTATGTAACTGCATGTGCGAGAAAGACAGACGACTTAAATGTGTCTGTAGATGACAGTTAATGTCTCCATTATTGTAGTTATTCATCGCTTATTCATGCCAATATTCAATATTGTCACAATCTATGAGAGTGACATGCACTTAGTTTTAGAATGGACATGTGGGAGACAAGTGACATTATTGTGAATATTTTTTTGTATCTATTTAGCGTGCGTTAAATGTATGTAAATCGTAGTCACAATTAAAGGACGCAAATTTGAAATTTAATTAAAGTGCATTTCATTAGCTTTGGTAATTACTCTGTCACGAGCTGTAGGCTGGCCGGCTTACTTGCATACCAAGACCGAAACGCATTCAATTGTGAATTTCAAGTATTGCAACTATGCTAATTTCCCTATCTCTCGTTCCACAACAGAAGTGAATTATTGCATTTTCATGAGACGCGTTAAAAAGGAAAGTAGCGTAAGTAAGTTTTAGAGATATCTGTATTAATTAATTTGCTTCCTATTAGAGCGCATTGTACTTGTAAGCTCAAACAGTAGATATCGCATGACTGTTTTTGTTCAGCTCGTTTGGCACATGCTACAGTAAAAGATTTATATCTCACCTGTCAGGCCTGTCAATCGACGCTTTTTTGCCCTGCTTTATTCTCTCTCTATTTTTTTCTCATTCCATACATACATGCATGCATGCCTGGCTTCTTGAAATCATAATCACAAATCAACGCTAATATGATCAACAAGTCAAAATATTATGTATGTGCAACTCATGAGGAAAATATTGGCTTATGTCCACAACGACATTTATGTACTGTATCAATATTTCAATTTATAAACTTGACTGCAATGTGTAATATAGAAGAAATTTTGTTGAGATTCTTTCTGCATATATTCATTTTGCTAGTTGATAAACTTGCCATTAACTGTCAAATATATTTAAATTCAACCTGAATTTCAGGCGTGCTCACTTAAGACTTGCATACGATATAAATCATACCAATAATTGTCAATCATTTAACTGCTAACAAGGTGAGCTCTCTGACTGAATCCAGTTGCACTTGCAGCAAAGTTATGCGTAAATTTAATTAACATTCTCATAAATTATAATGAGTCTGTAATTAAAGCATATAAACGTGATTTATTGATTTCAAATTTTTCATTAAATAGAAAAGTTTTTTAATTAAATAAGTAAATGAGCTATAATGTAAGGAAATTTTCTATTATTGTTCGGGGTCGTGGCAAAAGGAACGAAAGGTGTTTTCAAACATTATGTCTAGACACAAGTGAAGAACTTTCGTGAAATACATCATCATGGGAGATCAAATGGTGATGTTCATGTTTTACAAGCTCTTTCTCTCTGTTTCTGTTTCTTCTTTTTCTTCTCTTCATTCAATTCAATTCTTCTTGTTCTCTTCTGTAGAGAAAAAACAATTATTAATAAATTTTCAATGAATGAATAAATACAATAATGTAACAATAACAATAATAATGAATCAGTCAGTGCTGTTATTGTTTTGATTCATAAGAAGAGAGCTCTCTTGTGAATTATGAATAAATCATATTGTATGATTTTTTAATCTCAATCCTGATCTTCTTGTATCTCTTTTTATTTTTGAAAGTCATTTCCGCTTGACTTCAGTTGTATTGTATATCAACTCAAGACACTTAATGGAGTTTTGAATTTAGTTGACTTCTATGTTGATTTATTATGATCATGATAAACATAAACCTGCTCTTTCACTCTCCATATTTCAATCTACTACCTAGTTGATACACCTCAAGTTTTATGCATATGGCAAAAAAATGCAATTTTTAAAACCATCTTTAAGTTAAGTAAATTCTATGATAAATTTCATTTCATAAAAGAAAATTATTAGTACAAATAAACTCTTGTGCTTGCAATAATTGAAACATTAAGTTTCTTTAGAGTCACAATTGTTAGAAATAATTGTTGTACAAGACTTCTGTGCAGTTTGATTGCTCAATGCTTTAGAAAAAAAAGTTTATTATAGCCCAAACAGAGTCTTAATAAAGTGGTCAAAGCTTATGATTTATTTTCTGCATTTTATATACTAATGGACTCCATATCCATAGCGAGCGTAGTTCAATAGGTCACAAGTCTCACGACTCAGACTCAGTTCATGCAACTGAATTTAATTGAATCTACTACAATATGCACATATTTGAGATGAAGTCACCAAAAAGGTATGTCATGAGATGAAGCATTAAAATGAACTAAATTCTTTTTCTTTTCGCGTTAAGCAATTCGCAATTAATATTGAATTTGATTGCATGTCTCAAACATTATAAGATCTTTAATGAAATGAACACGATTAAGTAGCTTAATGTCAGTCAGAACTTCTCTTTACTTTATTTGGCTATGATTTTAGCGGCGCAATTTTTCATAATGAAATTGTCATGATTTTATGAGAAAATAATTGCATAATTATTGATTATTTCAAAATGGTGTTGAAGTAGATAATCAATGAACATTGACTTGTGAGCTTTTAAACAAAGGTTGAAGAAGCAGAAGAATAATTTTTCATGTTAAAGCTATTTAAAATTTCTCAATAAATGGAAATTCCACTAAACGAGTTGTATTAGGAATTTTACTGAAATACCAAGAAGCATGAGAATCTTATCAGCCTTCAATTTTTCATTCATATCATCAAAAAAAGATTTATAGTTAAAAAGAAACTCTGTTGTATAGCTGTTTGTGCAGTGAATAAGAGATGCCGTTGACATTTCAACTTTTTCGGGTCTCAATCATTCGCCATTTCTCATTCTATTATCGCTTGAATATCAATAAATTATTTATCATGAAAACTCTTTTTGGTCAATTTTGTGTATATAAAAATGAGCGCAATAAACATAAACAATAATAAACAAAAAAAAGCGATTGGACCACACACGAACGCGAATAAGCGACAATTTTAATATTAATATAAAAAAAATGATTTGAACCGCGCGAGAGAAAAACAATTTTAGATAAAGAAATACATGGAATCTCATGAGAAGAGCGGGAGAGAACGAATTGTTTTAAAAATACCCACATCTTGTAATATCCACAAAATAATAAAATGTCAGTAATATTAATCATCATTGACGTGTTTAGAGCGCATTTTCCGGTGACAGATCAAACTGATGGAGATTAAATGAAATAGATTTCGAAATAATTTTAAAGCTATTTTCTGTGAATTTTATAAAAATATCTAACAGAATTGACACCAGAATCCATTACATTGCAATTATATTTGAAAACATTTTTTAAAAAATTTGTGGTGTAAATTTTCAGAATTTAAAAGATTTTGTTATGAAAGCACATAAGGTGAAAAGATTTTGTGGTGAAATAATTTTTAGTAAAAATGTGTGAAAATTTTGTGGTTAAAATAAAATGTGGTGAAAATAATTTAGTAGTAAAAAGAACTTATGGTGAAAACTTTTTGAGATAAAACTTTGGTGAAAAGCTTTTGTGGAGAAAAAATTGGTAGAAAACTTTTTGTGGTGAAAAAGCATTTAAGGTGGAAAACTGGTGAAAAAATTTGGTGAAAAGTTTTCGTGGTGAAAAAGTTTTATGGTGAGAAACTTTGTGGCGAAAACGTTTTTGTGGTGAAAAATTTTGATGAAAAAGTTATGGCGAAAAAAGTTTATGGTGAATTTTTTTTTCAATTTTAATAGAATTTTCGGATTAACTTGTGAATGACATGGAATTTTAGGAAGAACTTTCGTTGCAAAGGACTCGCAAAGACTAGTTAGCGAGAGACGAACCAACGGACGGACAAAGTGTTGATAAAAGCATCTTTTTCCATATGAAGAGAATAATTCGTAAAAGTTATACGTAGAAGCTTTTATATTCTTGCATTTACCAAATTTTAAGAAATAAAAATTTTTAAGTTTCACAATGAAAAATTGATTTTTAATTTTGCATTCAAAATTTGTAAAAGCTAACGCTATTTTAATAATCACAAAGAGAATAAATCGATTTTAATTTTAAAAAATTCATTTCATCGACTTTTTTATTAAAAGAACCGGCTTTTTAATAGAAACTAAACAAATTTTCAAACGGTAGGACATTTTTGACTTTGGATGATTTGAAAGAAAAGTATAAATAAATTAAAAGTCATTACAAATATTTTCATGGAATTCTTGATAAATCAACATATGCATCCAACGAAAAAATTGAATCGAGTCGAGTGTCTCTTTATCGACGTGTATATCATATTTAATTATAACTCAGTTTGTATCATATAAAACACATACATGGAAAAATATTGCATTGCGTGTCTGTAGTCAATTTCCATTATTATCCATTAAAAGTGTTAAACTTCACATATAGTTATGGTGTTATTATGAAGCGAAGTCAGAATACAAAAACTGCGAGAATGACTTAATGAAAATTAAACCTCAGGTTGTGTGTGTTTGCAGATGTTTCAGGTTAATGAACGTAAGGATTTTACTGAAGAAATAAAATCATCCCTCGTGTCAGCTGTTATTCTACTTTTAATTAAAAAACTCATACGCCACATGAGAAATGTTAATAAATTACATTTTAAAGGCCAACATGACTTCAACAGAAAATAAAACCAAATAATCGATGTTAATATATCCTTAATATTGTACAGAACCACGTGCCTCTA
Organism: Polypedilum pembai; assembly: GCA_014622435.1. Lineage (NCBI taxonomy): Eukaryota > Metazoa > Arthropoda > Insecta > Diptera > Chironomidae > Polypedilum > Polypedilum pembai. The sequence continues at coordinate 44,692 of JACWBX010003511.1, forward strand.
AGCAAATAAATTCTGATTCTAATATCGAACTGACAGCAATAAAATGAATGTTGGAATGCAAATTCAATGACTTTAATCTATCTGAAGTAGAATTTGATTGGCGGTAACAACTCATAAATTAATAGGTAGAAATTACGCATTAAATATTTACGATATTTGTTTAGCGCACATACACATTTACTTTGACTTTAATAGCATCATGAAATATTTTTTAATTACACTCGTAGATTATTAAATCGCCATTGGCTGCCACTCTTTCTTCTCTTCACTCGCTTACATACAAGTTTGAGTATTAATACTGCGCTTTTATTATTATTTTTTGCATAAAATTATCTCACTGCAATAGATTCGTCTAGCGATAATGTTTCGAACTGAAGAAAAAAAGTTACTATTTGCAGTTTACATGAAATCTCATGACCTCATTGAACTTCGACTTAATTAAGCAATTAATTAGAAAAACAACCATTTTAATATTTTTGTGGTTTTCAGCACCACTAAAATAGACAAAAATGAGTCAGCTAGTCATTAGAATGTGCTCTAAATTATT
>JACWBX010003513.1:0-11501 GCA_014622435.1 Polypedilum pembai
AAAATCACTAAAAATTTAGTGAATTTTTTACTAATATTTTAGTGAATTTCACTAATACATTAGCGAAAATTTTTTGTGTAAAAATAGCAAAATAAAATGTTTTTTTAATTAATTTACAACATATGCAATGATTTAATTCATAACAATCATAGAATTTTTATTTTATTTAAAAAATTACAAATTTTGTTATTGAAAAGAATATTAAGTATTTTTGTCAATTACATTACAAGAAAAATTAGTTGCTTTAGTAAGATTGATAAGATCAAATGACAAGAAGTTAAGCAACGTCTTAGTAATTTTTTACTTAGATGGGTGACCGATTTTTTTGCTAATTTTTTAGTGAATTTTCACTACTTTTTTAGCGAATTTTCCCGAAAAAACTTCTTTTAAACATTAGTGAATTTTACTATACTATTAGTAGCTGATTTCACTAATTTCTAGTGAATTTCGCTAAAATGTTAGTGGTCATATATTCGCTAGATGTTAGTGAAATTTTTCATACAAAATCATTAACTTCTAGTTCTAAATTTTTTCTTTGAGTGTATAGTTACGGAATCCAATACAAACATAATTATGTTTTGGTACTGTTGTAGTTGTTAGTTACTTGTATTTTCTAGTCGTTTTATTGATGAAATTAAATACGAATAAAATTCTGCAATTTAAATAAAATTTTAAGAACTCTAGAATTTTATAAATAAGATTCGAAGTTATGCAGATAAAAATGAAGGAAAAATAACTTGTTACATTTTGCACAAGTTATTTTCTCTTATAAAAAGAAAAATTTTATCCAAAATTTTTCATCTTCTTATTTACTTCTACAAAAACAAAAAAAAAATTATTTGTATAATTCTGCATAGTGTTGAATCCTATTTAGGAATCGTTTTAAAAAATCTTAAACTTTTTTAATGTCCGAACACTGAAATTAAAATTTAAATCTTCCCATTCTAAGTAAATTTTAATTCTTTAAAGCAAAGAATGCCACACAAAATTTGCTAAGGTTTGAAAATGAAAAGTCATGCTGACAAAATGCTGTGCAAATAAATTAAACACGAAATACAAAGTTTGATTAACGGTTAATGATCAATCATCAAGGAAAGCGAAAAATTTCACTTAAGTAAATTGTCAAAATAGAATCGATTTCATGCGAATGAGTGAAGGAAAGAAATTTTTATTTCAGTCAGCCAGCAACAATTAGCATATTAATTTTCATAATTCATTCTTTTTTTCTAAGTAATTCAAAGCAATTACCTCATTTTCTAAGTAAACTAGAATTCTTTACACACGAACATTGGCATTTGGCTCCTATTGTTCTTATGTGTAGACTTCACAGCAGCAACTAACACTTATACTCTCATATTCATTTGTGACCGCTCTCAATAATAAGAAAACACAATTGAATTTGAAGCAGCAGGTATTTCATTCAACAAGATGATGAGTGAACTTTTTTCTCTCTCTTCTTTTATGTTTCATAATTTATGAATAAAAAGAAGAAAATGTGACGCAAAAAATGTTCGCAAATTTGAAATTAATTTAATATCAAATAACAAGTTAGGACTTCATTTACAATTCAAAAATTGCTTGACTACCAAAAAATATGAATTCAAGGTCAAATATGCACAAAATTGCTCCCTTTTTTATAAAATAACCATTTAATTTCCAAAACATGCCAAAATTAAGGCAAAACACGCAAAGATGGATTAGAATGCAGGCAGAGCTCTCTGATTCATTTTGCCTCATAAAAGAACTCATTCAATAAACGCCCATGAATTCATATTATTGTAGTCATTATGATCTCTTTAAATTGCTTCTTTGTTGATTCATTCGAAGTCAAAAATCATTTCGTATACACATGTTAGACTCATAATTATCATTTGAAATTCTTTGCTACTTGAAAATTATTCCTGTGAGTCCAATTATTGCTCATGATCTGATTCAAATTTTGTATAATATAAGACAGGAATGGACTTACCCATGCATGTTTAATAGGCGCTGGATGATCAGGTGCAACAGCCGCTGTCGATGATTTTGGTAGAAACTGCTGAATAACGCCTGTAGCACTACCATTACCATTTGAAATTGACGAACGATTAAATGCTACCGGAGTTTGACGTGGATATTGTTTAATTGGAACCTTCGAGCCACTCTTATCTGTCGATAATATCAATTCTCGTTCAATCTAAAAACGAAAAAGTAAATTTGAATTGGAGACGAAATTTTGTGTGTTGTTTTAATACGTTGCCATGAGTTATAAAAAATAATAATTCTCGATGGTAATGGTAAAAAGAAGAAACGCGCTTCGATAGGCAATAGGGAATTAAATTGAAGTCAATTTTAAACGAGAAAGATACACGCAAAAGATGATTTATACAAAAAAGATAATTTAAATAGCATATATGCGAAAATATGCTTAGCATGCATGCGAAATTAAATCACTGCTAAATCATAAGTCATGCAGGAAAGAGAGGTGGGCAATATGATATACCTATTTATTTACTGTAAAGGATCATCTTTCAATTCCATGCACAATGTGTCGTTTGACTTTTACAAAAAAAGAATAAAGAAAGAAGGGTAAAACAATGCTCGTATATGTGTGAAAGTTTCTCATACATTATGCACAAAAGAGTTTTCAATTTGAACACCGTTCACTTAAAAAGCTGTTTCAAACATCAAATCATGATGTAATATTTTTTACTTGTAATGAGAATTTGCCGAAAAATAGCAGTAGCTTGTACTGATTTTATTTGTCTCTTTTTCTATTTCTAACTTTTAGCATTTGGCTCTTGGCAACGCATTGTGTATATTTATGGAAGAGGAAATAGTACATAAATAATGTCAGATTGCTGCTAGTGTCAATAAATCAAAGGTTGCTCTAGATTCTCATGAATATGACAGCTGTGTAGTGTGCAGGTCAATTATGACGGTTTGTAATTAGAAAAACTGTGAGTAGAAAGTTTTGTGTATCATAATTACGTTAAAGTAATTTATTTTGTTCGGAAATGAGAGCGAAAATCACTGTGAAAGGTTTTCATAGTTCATACTTGATTGGAAGTTAATTTAAATTATTATTTTGACCTAAGTGTTCAAATTAAATATTATTAAATTTAATATTCGAAAATTTTTCGATATTAAGGTGTTTAATTATGCTGATGTTAACTTTTATCAAAAATTATTTAAAATTTTAACTAATTTTCTTTGTATTTATTAATATTAGGATTCAACATTATGCAGATAAGATGAAGAGTTATACGCATGCTTTTCTTTTTCTTAATCATTTTTATAAGGAAAATTATGAAATTCTTCTTCTTATTTACATAATTCCGAATCCTAGTTAATGTTAATCTTAAACAAGGAATTACCCAGTGAGAAAAATTTTTTAGCCGGAGTCCAGCCGCCAGACTAAAAATCTTTTTATCCGGCGGCCGGACTTGGTGAAGGACGGCGGCCAGAGTCCGGATATTAGAGAAAATGTGAAAATTCCGGAAAATGTTAGTTTTTTTTATATGAAAATTTGGCCGGATAGGACGGCCGTCAGACTACATTTAGTCCGGATCGGGGGAAATATAAAAAAATTCCGGACTAAATTTCTCACTGGGTATCAATAAAAATTTTCAATTCTTAATGCAAAAAATTTCTTTAGCAAATTTTGTAATTATAAAGCTTAGATTTGTTTTCCTAAAATTTCATTTACGTAGAAAATTCTAATTTCACTTTTCAACTTTGACATCAGCTATAAAATAACATTTGTAACTCAAAATGGAAAATTTTCCACATTTCATTCCATTTCAAAAACAACAAAAGAAAATTGCAATTAAAAGCATTGTCATATACAGTATCACTGACTTTTCTATAGCTATGAATATTGTATGATCTCATATCAAATAGTTTATGCATGTGAAGTCAAATAAATGAATTCTTATATGATTTAAATTTTATCACCACACACACACGTTTGCTATCCAGCATATTCATAATTAAATGAATGCCATCGACATGAAAATCATCTAGTTCAAGCGCAGAAAAGCGAAAAGCCTTGTTTTCTCGATTAAATCAACTGCAAATTATTCAACACACATAGATAACTAAAATATCAAAAATTCAACACATTCACGCAAGAACGAAATGAAAAATTTGCAATCAACGCTCGAAAACTAATTTTTTTAATGAAATTTTCGCAATTGACAAACAAATACAAACTTTATCGCAATCAATTTAAATTTTTCTGTCCCCGCTCGTGCGTAAATTAGATTATGTGTCCCTCGCATCATTTTTCATTCAATAATTTTCTCTAGCAACTCTATGATGTCAAATAATAATGAAAGAAATATGAAATCATGCGTATGCGTGTCAAACATGTGCTTTAACTTGAGAACTTTTTCATCATCTTCAGAGTTTGCAAGTAATGTATTCATCAGTTGACACACACTCACATCATCCATTCATTCTATGATATTATCAAAATTCAAACATAATCAATAACAACTGATGATGTAAGCTTTCCTTTTTGCAACATTCCTCAGCTCTCGTCAAATTGAAAAGTTTTCCTCTTATTATTCACTTTTACGCTTCTCATGCTATGGCAAATCCAAATGTGTGAATGTTATGTTTCAAACGAAGATAAAATCATTTGCATATCAAGTAGCATGTGTAAGCACTTTCACAGCTGCTTTATATCTCATTTTTTCCCTTCACTGTTTAAAATTTTTTATTACATGGTATTGAATGAACGCATTTATTAACTTTATTTTTCTAACGAGAATTATTAATAAAAATGTTTATTTTCTTTTACGTTATAACGGAAATTTTTCAAATAAACCGTTAAAAATATTCCACATTAAGCTTAAAATTTATCGAACTTTTCTATGCTTTAATGATTATAACCCCATCACATGCAAGCTTGCATCTATCTCTCCCTCGAGTGTTTGCTTTGTAAAAAACGTTATGTTATAGATAAATACAATATCAACGAGCTTTCTCGTACTTCACTTGAAACTCAATAGCTTGATTCAACATGAACTTATGCTATAATCACCATTATCATCACAATCACGATATACTCACTGGAAATTTCGATGAATGAGTTCGTAATGAATTAGCCGACATGGGTAAACCGCCATTGCTGTACATATCATTCGGATGCTGCTGCATAATAGTGGTTGGTGATGGCGAAATACCTGTAGAGCCAGGAATCATCGATGCTTCTATCATGTTACCATTCATTGTATGCATTGATTCTTGATTTGTTGCCGCATACATCGTTGCAATGAAATAATCAACTATTGATTCTGCTTCTAGCGCTGACAATTGCACTATTGACTTTGTCGCTGGCTCATTATTAAAGTTCAACGAAAGCAAATTACGATGAAATGCTGAAATGAGAAAGAAAAGGAAAAGTTTTAGTAAATAAATTTAATTGAAAAGTTTCTTATTTTTGTGAAATGCTTCTCTACTTGACAAAGTTTCCATCTTTTTACTATTGCGACGTTTCTGAAATTGTTGGTGTTGTTTCACTTGTCGTACTGTTCTCAAACGCATTTTAAAGCTCTTCTCTCACAATTTATTATGCAAACATAATTGCAATAAATTTCAATTTCTTCCCTACACCGCACACATTTAATTAAGAAACAAAAAAATGCCCAAATTATGATAATTCTGAAATCGTGTAAACAACCAAAATCTGCACAAATAAGCGGGAATAAAAATTTAACACGCTCGGCAAGTGTCGAGCATCAACGCGTAATGAAATGCAATAAAATTTTTTTGTGTGCTCGCCAAACCACCAACTGGTGTCGAGAACTTTTTTTTCCTGACGCAGCTATTAAAATCTTTTTGGGAAACTCTTTCAACATAATTATTATTATTGTGCTGTTGTTCATTGTTTTACTCTTTGAGTGAAGATTGTAAACTTTCTGAGAGAGTTTCTTTTACTGTATAATATTTTACAAGCCAAGTCGTTTGTCAGACACTTCCTTGTGTGTGTTTTTCGAATTATTGTGCGTTTGCTGGCCTGCTTTGTAAATAATTTTTTTTTTTTTTGTATATTTCTTTTGACAAAACGGAAGGAGAAACGATTTTTCACCTTAATTCTTATTTATTATTTTGTGAAATAAAGCATAAAATACTTGAGCTATGTGTAAATTGGAGATGTAGGGAGGGAATTTGAATAATCTTTGTTTTATAATATTCATATGCAGATTGTTTTGTAATTATCGAGTGTGAGAACTTCACTGTTTTGTGCTGACAGCTAAATGAAAAATGCAAAAACTTGAATAGATAGATTTAGTTTACTTCACATCATAAAGACGCCATCACTTGTCTCATATTTGGCCAACTATGAGATTCACTAATTTGCATCTACAAAATAAAGAATATTTGTCTGGCGCCAAAGGTTCAATGAAGAAGTAAACAATTTCATCATAATTGCGTGCCGCACATATTTTTTTATATTTTTGTGTTTAAGTGAAAGGCCCATGAAGTCTCTGCAATGAACAATTGAATTTTTCCATGTTGCTAGCTATAAAAGCATATTTAGTTTCTCAAAGTGACTACGTGATGAATTTTTAGAGATTGCAAACTCTATAAGAAATCACAATTAAAGTTAATATATTCATAATTGCATAATGTAGTCTGATGACTTATGGCGATAGCATGTGAAAGCATTGTCAACGAATTTCCTTAATTTCAGCATATTCTGTTACTACTTGACTGCGGCTTAAAAGCTTTATGCGAAAAATTTGATTAATTTTAGAAATAGAAAATTCAAAATCCCAAGCTTTAGTTATTGTGTTATGCGAATCTATGATAGGCATGATATGAGTTTGTGAGATGAATTTTTAAGCTAGATGATTAAGGTCGAGACGCCTTTTATGAAATGAGTTGTCGCATACTAAATATTTTACTGACGTCATTCATGAAATCTCTGCAAATCATCGTCATCGTCATAGCATGTGACTGCCTTAAGGCACTCAATCAACTTCGTTTCAATGAAATTTTAAAGACGCCCACGTTTCTATTTTACATTATGTGTAATTATTTCTCATGATTTATTGACATTTCTCTCACGTAAAGTGCACAAAATGCCTTCATTGATGACTTGAACATTTTAAAATCATGAAGAAGCTTGAGAAGAAAAAATTTTAAAACTTTTCTCAACTTAAATCTTTAATAACCGTTCAAAAAGCTTTTTCTTTAAAACAATTCAAACTCTTGACTAGCCAACGTGTGGGTGAGAAAAAAAATAATGATGATGCTACAAGCTTCAATTTAAAGCTTTTTCACGTGAATATTTCAATGTTGTAAGCTTTTTCACTCACAATCTTGATGTACAAACATTCTTAAAAATTCATCTTTATTGCACAAATTTACGTCTCTATCACAAATAAATTAATTTCATGAACTTTTAAAAACTCATTCAAATCTAATTATTTGAACGCAATCACAAATAAAAGTCGTGAAAGGAAAGAAAATTTTTCCAATTATAAAAGAATTTTAAAAAGATTCCTTATCGTTTGACTTTAAATAAATCTTTTCGTTTTTTATTAAAGAAAATTTTCTCTTATTCGACATTTTTCATTTTAATTTGTTTCATTAATAATATTAATAACTTATTAACGAAGAAATTAAACGTGGAGAAATAATTTTTATGAAAGTCCTAATTAAAATTGAAATAATGAAATTTAATAATAATTCAAATAATTAAAAGCCGTTAAATTTCAAATTTTCTTAATTTTTCACTTGCTTATTAAAAATATTCAAAGCATTCAAGCACTATAATAAAGAAAGAAAAGGAGGAAGCAAAATTATAGATAAAATGCATGACAAAGCGAAAGTTATGAATAAGAAAGATAAATTAATGCAAGACTGCATAAAATTACATTTTATCATAAAGCATGATCGATAATTGAAAAATTGTTGAAAAGTTCTTTGTATTTTCTCATGATTGCATGATATAAAAGTCTAAGATTGCCAATTATATATCAGCTAAAAGAATGTCAATAGTTATTCTCTGATCAGACAACTTCCAAGTAGCAGCAGCAGTAGTATGCTGTTGATATTGAATGGAACGAGTTTTCTAAATAGTTGACTTCGAACGTATCACAATGTTCGAGACAATAATCCTCAATAAAGAAGTTGCATGACAACCAACCCTTTATAAGTCTCTCAATGATAAAGTAAAAAGAAGAAATGCGTCTTGTGGAAGTTATTAAATGTCTTTAATGCTAGTAAATTATCAATTTGAGCATTTCAATGCGTAAGCGTGCGTAAAACTGGATCTGAAATTGAACAATTATTGTGTTATACGAAGCGATGTGTTTATGTTTGGTTAAATAACTCAAAAACTTGCTCGAGTGATTGAGTAACTTTAGATGGATGGGTAAGGTAATGATAAAAAATGTTCAAGGAAAGCAAGTGAAATGGCAAGTTTATTTGAGTAGAAATTATCTACCTTAATCCAATAATAAATCATAAAAATTAATCAAAAACCCACCCAGAATGCAAAGCAAAGCCTAAGTAGTAATTAAATGCAGCATTTTTCACTCTGTTGAGTCTCTTCTATTACCTTATCCCAACATTGATCATATAAATTAATAAACACTTGAATATGAGCCATAATGACACTATGCTCGCACAAGCAATTTAACCATGTTCACGTACACGCAAAACCCACACAATTCGAGTTCCAATATAAATTGATAATTTCCTCAAGCAATTTCCAATTGATTGATGATGCCCGTGTATTTTTTAACTCTCGTTCTCCCACATTTTTCTTCTCGCTCGCTTCCATCGAGTGACATTTTTTAATGTAATCAATTTACTACGACTAAATGATTTAAACGCGTTAAATGAATCTACTGATGTAGTTGTGAAAATGAAGTGCCATCAGTAGATAAAAGAAGAGAAAATTCCTTAATGGAAATCATGTGTTGGAAATCATAAACAATACAATTCTATTCATTAAATCAATCTCACATTATCCTCATTGTCCTGTTACTTAGTTCATCAATTTATATATTGACAATGAGAAAATTTATCTCTACAGATTCAATAAATAAGCTATTATTGAGAGAGAAAATTACACAATATATTGCCAAGAGATATAAATCAATCATAAAAGAATGAAAGCATAAAAGAGAGAATTAATAAAATGAATGAGATACATAATATTTATTTCGATAATTTCATATTGGTTATTCTTGGATGCACATTCTTTTTCTTTTATCACAAATTGTTCGTAAATTTCTTAGTTATTTGAAGTAGACAAAGATGATTTTTGCAATGTGAAGTAATAATAAGTATATGAAATTTTTAATTAAAAAGATAATTTTAATTAAATTCGTACAAATTAATGATTAAAGATTTAAGACGATAAAATTTAATAAAATTCAAATTATTAAATTTTTATGATAAATTAACAAAGAATTGAATTTAGGAAAAATAATGTAGAGTTTTAAATATAGTTTCAAATTTTGAATAGTTCTAAAAATTAACGTTTGAATTAGTTGTTAATATTTTTTTTGCATATTCTCAATCATTTTAACTTTTTTCCTTTTTTGATTTATAATATTACGCACTCACAAAAGATGCTGTTTATTTATAGCAATAAAATATTCTTCATTACATTGTAAGCAATACTCTACCATTTTATACTTTAAAGATCGGAATGCATGATGTAAAAGATTATAGGTTGATGCACAAGTAAGTAAAAAACTCTTTTATTTCTTTCTCTATCCTTCGCTCGTTCAGCATATGCAATCATTTTTTTTATTCGATTGTTTTTCATCTCTTTCTTTTTTACTTCATTTTCGATCTTGACTTTTTCATATATTTTTTGAAGTCTCCAGGGCAAAAAGGCAACATTCCATTATTCTTATATACCGTCATAAAATATGACCGTGAGCAAATTGTTGTACGAAAAAAAAAATTAAAGCACTCATCCAGTTTCTCTTTCTATTTCACCGGTTCTTTTTTGAAAAAGAGAAGAAAAAATTATTATAGCAGAACCATCAATCATTTGGAAGAAAAAAAAAAGTTCTTTGGTAACAGTTTATTTTGAAACTCTATATTTATGGAATGCTTATCTATTTCGCTTATAAAAAAATAACACTTATTTTTGTTTCTCTTTTGCCTACATCATGTTGTGAAGAAGAAGAATGTTGAGGTGTGTGTGGAGCCATAGACTAGAATAATCTGCAACAATTTTATATAATCAAGCAAGCAAGAGGAATTTTTATGATCACAAAGGCAAAAACAGAGTGAGAGAAAAAAGAGAATAATAATTGTGAATGTTCAATTATGCGACATAATCTCAGCAATATCAAAGCGCAGCAGTATCACTTCAACACGTAGAATTTATAAATTGAAAATAAGCGAGAAAAGCTGCAAGAATCCGATTGTATAAAAGAGAGAGAGAGAGAAAAATAATTGGCGGAAAATTTTTTTTGTTGCTAAATCCTTTCGTGACCCAAATCAAACAAGTTCGTTGACATCAGAAGTAGCACTAAAGCTAACAATGACTTTTGAATATTTTTTTATTATAAAATCATCAAATTCAATTAACTCAAGTGGATCAAAGAAATCACTCAAATCTATAATCATGTCGATTTCTATTTCATAATAAAGTAAAAAGAAAAATTACGTGGCACGAGTTAATAATAAAATGAATATGTATATAAAGAAAATCAATCAAAAATTATAAAATCACTCAAATATAATTTAATATTAAATCAAACAGATAAAATGATGATAAATTGAATTTTTAAATGAATTATTTCACTTGAATGCAAGAGAATTTCAAAGAAAAAAATTCTCATTCCCTGCTATGATGTTTATTGTCTATAAAATTATTTAAATTTTATACAATATCCATAAGAGAGTGTAATAAACATTATCATTGATCGCATTCATTAAATTACTCGCTATCTCAAGTAATCACTGTTATTGTTAACTCTGTTTTCATAGAAAGAACATCACTTGATTTAAATAAATAAGAAATATATTCTTAATGAGCTTGTTTTTATTATAAATCCCAGGGAATGCAACGCATTGCACATTGATCCAGTTATCCAGTATTACAAAGTCATTATTTTTTATCATCCATTCTTGCTACTCTCTTTTAACTTATCATTCCAAGCAGTAATAAGTTTAATGAGAAATTATGATATTTTTCCCAGAGTTGTTATGTACTCAAAAGGTACTGGTACCCGGAAGGTACTAGTACCTCAAAGGTACCAGTACCTTAGATTTTTTTGGTACCAGTACCTTTTAAGTACCGGTACCTTTGAGGTACCAGTACCTGAGAGGTACCAGTACCTAAAAAATGGGTACCTTTTGGGTACCAGGACTCGGTACTCATAAATAATTTCATCGGAAAAATCTGTTCTGGTGTTTTTTAGTTATAATAATTATGATATAGCACGGGAAAAATATTTTTAAAATTTTTTTCAAAAATTTTCCATTTTTCCCGTCCTAAAAACTGTTTTTCGAAGAAATTTTAGCCGTTTTTT
>JACWBX010003513.1:34438-68321 GCA_014622435.1 Polypedilum pembai
AATAAACATGGAAGAAGAAAATTCAAACAACGTAAAATTTCTCATGTACATGCTGTAGCTTTTCATCATGCTTTCATTTTGCAAAAAAAATCTTTTTCTTCAAATTATAGCGACATCAACTGATATTTTCAAGTAAAAAGAAGATAAAAAAAAATTCATTGCCAAATGGCAAAAGATGATGAAAAAAAATAAGCTGAAATCGCAAATATGTATATAAAATGAAAAGGTAAATAAATTGACTTCAAGGCATATCATCAAATGATTGTACGTTGTTTATCACTAGGTAAAGAAATTCATATTATTGACAATGTTATTTGAGAGGAAATTTATCAAGTCATATGACAATATTCGGCAACTCTTTGATGTCTTTTTAGTCTTGTTTGTTCGTTAATAAAATGAAGAAAAGATTTAAAGTTGAAATCAACAGAATACCTGAAATTTCTTCTTCTTGTGCTTTAATGAGAAAAAAAATTCCACATAAATTCTTATTCAAAAAGTCAACCCTTAATCTCAGAAAAAGAAGCTCCAAAAGGAAGTATAATTTAATTACGATTTCCTCCCTTTTCTATAAGCCCTCTGGCCTGAAACTCCAAAAATTCACTTTGAAAGAAAAAAAATGTAAACACAATGCAAGTGTAATAAAATATAAAATCTCAAGTCTTTCATCCATTTAACCACAATAATATGCCACAAAGAGAGCATTGAATATAATGTAGGTTACATAACAACAACATCTTCCTTCCTGCCAAATGTCTGAAGCTCTTTTTACCCCTCTACAAGTGTGTGTTTGCTCACATATTCAAGAATTATACTCAAGTGACTTTTATATGGGATCATGAATGTATTCATTTGGAAGTGGAACAAAAAAAAACTCTGAGATTTCTATTGCACTATAAAGATAAGTGAAAGCGAGTAGTTTTTGACCCATTTATAAACGCATGATAAGGACTTGTTTACGAATCGAATAAATCTAGAGAAGAGCAAAAAAGTGACAAAACAAACCTATTTTTCTTGCCTATTTGTTTTGATTTTCAATAGATAAATGCAACGAACGCAAAAAATTTACGAATTTTCTTTTCAAAGTCTCCTAAAAAAGACATAAAACATTAATGTAATAAAGGAGTGGATCAAGCGAGTCTTAAAAGAAAAGAAGAACAAAGTTCGCAATTTTCAGTAAGCCTTTCACTCACTCGTTCTCTTGCTAATACTTGGCTGTCACTGAACTCTACATGTTATTCAAAATAAAAGAACATTTGATTACAATGGTGGTGTTGTTGTTGTAAAATATTTATATGTGTTATAAAAAAAGTACACTTACCATCGCATATATGACATTCTATTTGTCTATTGTGTAAAATAGAATGAATTTTGCAATAACAATGTGGAGATATAAATAAATTTAATGTAATATTTTTTTGATGGAAGATGTTATGGAAAGAAGATAGAAGAAGATTGATTGATAAATTCTGAGTTCAATGGTTATTTTTGAATACCTTTTCTCTTGGGTAAAAAAGATAATGGCCAGAATACATTCAAACTTTCAATCAATATTCAAGACATCTCAAGAGACTTTCTGAATTTTACATCAAAAACTACTTCAGAAACTCGTTCGGTGCATGATAAGTTTTCTGTTCAATAATAATAAACTATAATCTCATCAGAAGATAGAGCATGCAATTGATTTTATGTCACGAGGTGCTTATAGTTTCTTCCATATAGCAAACACCTACATATGTTCAAGTGAGATTATGTACTGTAAAAAGATGCTTCTATTCCCTTGAGGATCACCCATTTTCCTTCTTATTCACATCAAATTTATCGATTTTTACTCCATCCATGATCCTCACACTTGAACGCTTCTCATCATTCTTTTCTTTTTATATATAAGTAGATACATATTTCTCTCCACTCTGTATAAACACACTTACTTATTCACTTTCATTTTAGATATATAAAATATTTTCTTGTATCTATATTCATCCATAAGTAAACGGCTTTATTTAAAACCTGAGATAGAATAACAAGAAGAAATGTTTATGAAAGAAGAAAGAAAAGTGTGTAGTAAAAAGCAATAGCGAACCCGATTTCCATGGTTAAATATGAAACATTTTTATTATTTTCCCACAGGGCATTTATGAATAATGTTATGAAAGTATCCTTCATCTGTGTTTTTATGTATTTTTAGAAATAAACCATCCGTGCGACTAAAACCTGAGATAGGCGAAAGAAAGAAAGGAAAAAACATTTTCCAAATTAATTTCACTGACATTGCCATAAATTTTTTCTTTCTGATGAAGAGGTTCTCATTTCAGACTGCCGAAAATGTCACAAACACGCAAAGCATTTTCGCAAATATAAATGAATTGAATCATGATGAATTGGGTAATTTTGGGTTTAGTATACTAAAAATAACTGATTTATCTTTTCTTAGAAAGTTAATTTACATTCAAATTTAATTTACAAAGAATAAATATTCCATATATCATCGAAAATTAGGTCAGAAGGTGCTTCTTCTCCCTTATTATAATTACCAAATCACCTGCTTACGTCATTTGATTAAAAACGAACGGACATTCACGGACCAAAAAAGAAAATGATAATAACCTACAACAGTTGGAATGAGAAATAAAAGCTTTAATTTTGTGTACGCTTCTGTGCCGCCACAAATAGAATTTATGAGACTTTTTTTTATTACTAGGATACATTTGGGATAGATTAATAATTTTATTAGACGACATAAAAAAGTTCATCTACGACGCGTGGTTGGTCTTCTTGTGGTGTTGATTTTGATATATAAAGTTTGAAGAAGGACATGATGAGTTCTTTTTATGAACTTTATTCAAGACTTCCATGAAGTTAGAAGAGGAAGTTGTGAAATTGCCTACAAGCAATTGATCGATAATCATTATTTTGATGTTGACCGTAACTTGGACATACAATGAAAAAGTTTATTTCCTTCCTGTCTCTGTCAATAAATCCTCAATAATCTCAAATCTATTACGCTTTAATAAGTAATCCTCGATAGCATCTTTTCGTATTGTTAAAGGCCCAATACTTATTCTATAATCGATTGCTGGGATAATTAAGATGGAGTTTAGAAGATTAATTTATATATTTTGTAAAGCTTTTCAATTCTTTTAACTCTCTTACTCGCTTAGATGGGCATTTACGCCTCATTAAGTCTTATTTTTACTTTTATTTAATTATAAATGAGCGAAATTTATTCTTCGTTAACGTGACAACATTTTGCGATTTATTTCAACTTTTTTAAATGCCGAGTAATTTTACAATGACAGAAAAGTCTGTTTTAATAAGACCCATGTCATCAATCAAAAATGAGCACTGTGGTATAATTATATTAAGCCTTTTTTGGTGATTTCACTGATAATTCTCCAAACGCTGTCAATCAATTAAGATTATAAAATCATGATATGAAAATATCGCAGTTTTTGTTTATTGCGTTGGAAAAATTTCATGAGAAACTTTTTATTTTTGAATCAAATGCGTAATTTTATTTTTATACAAATTGATTGATGGTCATCTGATTTAAGGGTAGAATTTAAATAGACAGAAATGCTTACTGGCTTTACAACCTTATCATATTCACATTCATAAATCTTTTTCTTGTTTCATGTTTTATTAAGGGGTGGCGATGAACATTTTTTTTCACTTATCAAGCGCCAACTGGTGCGTTTCAAGAAAATAAATAACATAAATCGGAAGTTGAAAGGGGTTAAAAATAGAATTCGACATAAAAAATAATAAAAAGCTTTCCCTAATTCAAAACGAAAAAGTATTTTTCCTTTGTTCTCTTAAATCCTTTTTTTTTATTTGTGTGTTTCAATTACAGAATGAAATGACTGAAGGGAGAAAAAGTTCAATCTTCTGAGAAAAAAAAGTCTTTAAACTTTTTTCATTCATTGCATGTTGTTTATAACAATTGCAATAAAATTCGATAAATATTTATTCTTTATACACTTTTGCTCTTTACCTTTTTCCATTTCAATATTAAATTCTCAAGTAATCAAGTTTTTTCTACTTTTCAAACTTCTTCAAAAAAAAAAAACAGAAGAAAAGTTTCATATGCTTGAGAAAAATTTCCTTTTCTTTGCTCATTTCATTCGAATGCTCAAAAAAAAAATTAGCAAAAAATGGTAGTGGAAGCATAAAACACAGGAAAGCTTTCAAAACAATTCCATGGTAGAAGGAAAAGAAAAGAAGAAGACCACAAATAAATGGGAAAAATATTTAATTTCAAAAAGTTTCATTTCTCATGATGAAAATTCTTTAAGATGAAGCTTTTAAATTTTTAATAAGATATTGTGCAATGAGAGGAAACGAGGGAATCCATTAGATCTTTAATTATTCCTTTAAACTTGAGCTTTTTCTTTGAAAAAAAAAGGTTCAAGGCTAAATAGAGAAAACTTCACGTTCAATTGTCTGCATTTAAATATTCAAGCAGAACAAAAATCTTTCATTCCATAAATCATTATGAGATTCTTTATGTAACATCTGTGAGTGCAATATTCTCAACCATTGTCTGCATGAAAGAAAACTCAAGTATAATAATCATAAAATCAATCAAATTCCGGCTCAGTAGACAAAAATGATGATATATTTATTTATCTTTATCTTTTTTGATCATGAACCATGCTAAATAATAACATTTGTCTCTATCCTATTTGAATATGACGAAAATTCTTTCTCATATATTTCACCATCAGCATGCGTGATAAATACTAATCTGATTGGATTATGTATAGTAATTTATGTATTTTCATATAGAAATTTTCTAACTTGATATGAGATTATGAAGATTGATTTGCTCAATTCCCTGATATTTTGTCAGTTATGACTTTTATTATATATATCAATAGAAATTAAGATTTAATTTCTATTAATAAATACTTTTCATGAGTATGCAAAAATTTTATTCAAAACAAATTAGAAACATTGTCTAACTAGAACAAAGTAATACATTTTTATTGTCTCGACTTATCATTTTACATTTATTGACAGTAAAATCTACTTTAATAGTTTCAGTCGCAAACTTAATTTCATAAAATGTGGATCGTTAAAATTATCATAATTTTCACACTTCTATCACGTTCTCTCGCTGATCGCAATGTCACACTTATGTGTAAAAAAGTTTTTTTTTTTAATTCATTGTGAATTTGAAGAGCAAGGTTATGGAAATGAGATTTTGTATATCCCTGTTATTGAAACAAAGACATTAACAGCTGTTACAACATTAAAGGAAAAAAAAATATGTTCAAATCAATGGAAACAACGTGCCGAAAATTATGACGGAAGGAATTGGATTGACATTTTCCAATTTGAGATTGCTTAAAATTGTGCTTACACCCTTAAAATATCTAAACTTTTCAAACATGAACTTGTTAACGACGCTTGATTTGAGTTTTAATAAAATTAAAGAAATTCCTAGAAATCTTTTTGATGACTTGCTAGAACTGACTTCAATTAATTTCGCTGGGAATTCTATTGAAGAGCTAAATAGTGAATTATTTCTAGATAATATTCATTTATCAGAATTTATTATAGTAAAAAATAAAATGAAAAATTTTAATGATGAAATTTTTAGAAATAACCCGGAAATAAGGCGAGTTTACATGTCTCAAAATGGTTGGGAATTTGTAAAATTCAATTTCACTAAGTTTTCGTATCTCACAGATATAGATATTTTTAATATCAATGCAATTGGTTGTAATTTTGTCAATCATAAGCCAGACACAACAGTTGATGCTAAAGGAAATTCAATAAAAAATTCCTATGAATTAAGAGACTTAAAAATTTTATGTGAAAACGATATAGAAGAATTTCAAAAGAAACTTGAATTGTATTGTAAATTTTATTCTAGTTGAAAAATGAAATAAAATGAGTAAATTCCAAAAAGCACGGTAGAAATTTTTTACTAATTTCCATCTCCTGATTAATTTATAAAAATGTTATAACAAATTATTCTCAAAAGTGCATAATAAATGTGGAACAGTACAAAACATTAAATTTTGATAATGACAATAATTTAATGATTTTATGAGCAACCACAAAGCACCATGAAAATATTTAATGTACTATTTTTGTGTTATGCAAATTAAGCCACAATATTTTCCCAATTTACTAATTAAGCTTTTATTAATTAATCATAAAATTTTATTTCCTCTTTTTGAATTTATTAACATTCCATTTACAAACTTTTTTTAAAAATTTTATGTTCATTTATGATGAGAGATGAAGTTTATAAAAAATTCATATCATTTAAGCTCTCATTATTGTTCATGTCCATTATATGATTAAATTATCGCTTATATAAAGCATATTTTAATGTTTATTGGACATAAAAAAAATAAATAGTGCATTTACACGTGTAAAAAAGCTCGTTCAACATTAATTAAATTTTTAATCAGTAAAAGCCTACGTGAGCATAGAGTAAAACAAACCAACTTCATATCTTTCCTTTTAATTAATACATTGCAATTACATGACCATATTCAGTCTCATGTGAGGGTGTATGTAGTTTAGATGTTATGTTATGATGTCAACCACTAAAGAAATGGGAATTGAAGATAAAAATTTATCTGTACATGAATATGTGCCGATTGCATGCTATGGATTGTAGATAATAAAACCACTTTTTATTCCCTAGTTGAATGACTTTAATGGATTGATATTAAAAGGAAAATTTACTTTCAATAGTCTTTAGGGAAATAATTTTGATTTCATTTAATGAAATTCATTGTTGGCATAATGAAAATTTAAAGGACAAAAAAGTTACATAAAATTTCACCACAAAAACCATAAGCTAAATTCTCTGTAGGTACCATAGATTAAAAGACTTTTTCTAACAATAGACATGCATACAAAGCTGTAAATACTGAAATAAAATGAGCAGAATTATGAGATAGCAAACGAAAAGCTCCTGTAAATTGAAAAAACATACATATACAGCATAGCAACACCATAAAATGGTACATTTTAATGCATCTTTATTTCTACACATACATTTAGAAAAGTTGAAACTTTCATGCACGTCATTACAAAAATTGTGTCTGTTTTAACACGAATGTATGCCATGATGCATCATAAACATTACACAACATAACTTGCAGTCATGAAATGATGAAAAGAGCTCACAGCGTGTGTTCATATGTATATAAAAGTCATTTCATTTCTTTTACTCCTGCTGCGCATCATCATTTTTTTCCAACAACTTTTTTTCCAGTCTCATGAGCAATGCAATTGCTTTTGTAACAATAAATATTTGTAGCATACATTACATTACCATTATAAACATAAATTCTCTATCTTAATTGACCTCATTTATTACTATGAGACGAGCGTACAAGCTAAAATTGTTCTATAACAACAATGATAAAAGTGTCGATAATTTACAGCACATCCTCTGCTTGTGTACTAATAAGCTCATTAAATATCAGGCTTATGAAACTTTTTTCTCCTCTACCATTTAGCACTAATTTTCCTTGTTAATTAAATTCAATCTTACATGTATTTCATGAACAGAATTATGAAAATTTTGCTAATTAGATTGGCTCTATGCACTAATCAACCTTACTTGTGTATCACATTTCATACTTGGTAATTCAAAGAAAAAACTTTAATGTGATTTTAACAGAGATATCACATAAAAATTACAATTCTCTCTCATTGTAATTATAGTTTGCGGTAGAATCTCTGGAAAATAATTAATAGACATAAAAAAAGTTTCAACTACGATAGTGACTCTATCTTTCACTTTTTATAGCTTTTGTGAAAGTGAGAAGGGTTTAGGTGAAAAAATGGGTTCAGATAGATGCTGAAAGATTTCCTTAAATTACTTTAATTTATTGTTGTTTGCATGGAGAATGAATTTATCTACAATGATGAACACTTTCTTAATGGATGGATGAAAATGAATTGAATAAATTTGAATTTTAATGAAGGTAATTTTTCCAATGCTTTTGTGTGTTACTTTTAAGATGATGCTAAAAAAAATGTTTTTCTTTTTTAATTGACAAACTTTTCTCTGTTTAATTTTGGTAGTTTTTCGTCTTATTGAGCTGTAAATGGTAAATTTAAGGCAATAAAATGAATCTTTAATGAGAAAGACTTGAAAAACTTTAAATTACTGGAAAATGAAAAAAAGTTTTTCTCTGGATGAATTTGTTAGAAACTGACAACCATCACATTGAGGCTTTTTCTTTTATTCTTAGTAATTTACAGCTTTGATGCAGATGAGCAGAAACTAGGTCAACAATTTACTTTGAAATATAAACATTAAGAGCTTTATGCTTAAACATTTCAATGAAAAACTTCTTAAAGTGAAAATATTTAATCTAAAAAGCTTCAATTAATGAAATTAAGTTTTCAATATCACTTAAAAGTCTTTCTTTTAATTGACATTCAATTAAAACTCCTCCTTCACACCAAAATAAACTTCAATCATTTTTGTCAATTTCAGCAAATTCTAATTTATGTTAAGCCCTCAAAAATTTCCAATTTGTTCACTGTCATGATTGCGTCGTCACGATGATGGATATAAATTAACATAATTTCTAAAATCAATAGAAAAACTTTATCTGTTCGTCAAGCGTGAGATAAAATTTCACCCACAGCGGAATTTTATTAGTCAACTCATTAAAAGTGTGGTGAATAGAATATATTTGCATAAGGATCGACTTTCAAAGCTTCTTTTAGAGCTCACAAGCTTAACATAAACAAGCTTTCTTCACCCAGATCATTATTGAGAAAAGAGAACACTCAAAGAAAAGCTTTAATAGACAGCCCCTTTCCTTAAATGCCGCTGCCCTTTTTTAGAGTTCTTTTATATCCTTTTTTCCCCTACGCAATTTTCATCATTTTGTGAATGTCCTCGAAATCGATTTAGCCTTCTAGGTGTCCCATAACAAACACATTGAGTGAAACCTTTTTTTATTTTTATTGCAATTTTGATTTATTGATTTGAATGTTCAACTTTATTTTGCAGACTCTTCGAGGACCATTCCGAGCTATTAAATTTGTTTAGTAAATTCAAAGAGTTAAAGACAAGAGAAGAGCAAGCAACATCAGAAGAACTAAAAAATCACGCAACAAAAGTCATGGAGACAATGGATGAAAGTATTCGCAGTCTCGATGAGATTGATGTGTTCTTTCAATATTTACACGAAATTGGTGCTTCACATACACGAATTCCTGGTTTTACATCGGATCTCTTTTGGGTGAGTATCGATGCGGAAAAGGTCGATTACCAATTTATTTTACTATCACATTTCTTTCATTCAATTGATAGCTGCTGAGACATATATTGATTTTTTATATAACACTCGTTTGAGCTTCAATCCATTGAGAATATTTTTTATGAATTAAATTAGTACAAAGAATATGACGATGTTGGTGTTACATTCCATAAATATCTAAACAACAAGCGTGTGTTGTGTTTTCAACTGTTGACATGAGAACGTTCACATTGTGGCTTTTTAAATTTTTCATTTTATATGTCTAATAAGCAAACAAATTTTCATACACATGCAAAACATTCTTTTCATTTTGTTATGAGAAAAAGCCTCATGTCTTACATGCATAATTGACTAAGAAAAAGAAAGCTTCAAAATGTATTTTTGTGTTATGTGCCGGAAAAATGTAACACAAAATTTCTAATTTTACTTCAAGGATTCTCTAAATGAGTTGTAATGTCATGCTCAGTTTCATATTAAAGGTTTGAGGCTGTACATGAGAGAGAGAGAAAGTTTTGTTAAAATTATTATTTCAACAACTAATGAGCAAAATTTGTAAATGAAAAGTTTTAATTTAATATTTGAGAGATAGTTTATTATTTCAAATTTGTAAAGTTTTAGACTTAATTTCTCTATTTTCATATTTAGTGAATTTTGTTAACTGTTATTTATAACAAGTTTTAAATTACTGTTGTTTTTATTTTTCCTAAAATAAACATTCTATTCATATATTCAGTATAATTACAAAATCTGTATGTTTTTCAATTTAATTTAATTTGGAGATTAAGTTTTAAAACTT
Organism: Polypedilum pembai; assembly: GCA_014622435.1. Taxonomy (NCBI): domain Eukaryota; kingdom Metazoa; phylum Arthropoda; class Insecta; order Diptera; family Chironomidae; genus Polypedilum; species Polypedilum pembai. Next base: position 44,486 of record JACWBX010003513.1, read on the forward strand.
TCATGCCTTCTATGATAAAGAAATCTTCTTCATGTATGAGAAAAATCTTTCTTATATTTATTACAAACAATCAAATTCAAATTGAAACTTTCTTCTCATTTATTCACTTACTAATAAGAATTGTATGGAGGCAAAATCAATGGATAAAAGGATTACTTGATATATATTGCCTGAAATCAAAATCAAATTATGTAGAAAGAGAAAACAACCCGCATGCTGATTACTCTTTGTTTACCTTCACATCTTCGTATGCAAGAAAGGATTTTGTAATCTTTTACTGCGGACGATATAACAATTCCTTTCTTCTTCGTCATATGCGTATATATGTTAAGCACATTAAGCGAAGAATGCGGGGAGATTAAAGAAGAAACTAATACATCATTCGAGATGATGGAAAAGCAAATTTAATTAACTCATTGTGATTGGTAAAATTGAGAGATCTGCTTTTATGTCATTGTCTTCTTCTCCTTACAATCTATTGATAGAAAATTCTTTCTTCACTTTTTGTGTGTATAAAAGGTGAAATGTAATCAATTTTCGTTTCTTTCAGACAGTAACAATCTTCGAAATTTAATTAATGAATGAAGTGTATAAAATTCACTTGAAAATTGTTTAGTCAATGACGTTAAGAATAAATAACTATAATTTGAATAAAAAAGAAAGAAGAAAAAGTTAAAATGTTTGTTTTTGAAGAAAACGGAGAAATAAAAGTAATTAAAAGATTTCAAAATAAATTTACACGTGTTGCAAATTGTAAGATGAAGAAAATTTGCAATTAACAAGTTTATTTTTATTTATAAAACTTTTAAATTCTTAAAATAAAACCAGCTTTAGCAATTTAATGTGTGCTCATATGAAAAATGAGAATTTTCTTCCTCATAAAAAATAAAATTAAAACTTTTCTATGTTAGTAACATCAACATTGAGCATTTATTGTTATTATAAACTTTTATAACACCTACAACAAACATAAAGCTTCTTCTCCTGCTTTTATTTCTTCTCTCATCTATCCATCTCAATAAATAAAACTTTTTGCTCCATATATATGCTTTTATAAAACTTTTCCTTTTAAGCGAGGCGACACAAATATAATTTTTTAGTTTTTAAAAGCATAACAGTGAAGCTTCATGTGAAAGTCAAAAGAAAGAACGAATATTCCCACACTAATAGCAATTCAACATATAGATGTTTTCCTCTTTTCCATTAAAACTTCTTCATCATTCAATTTCAATTCAACTCTCCCGAAAAAAAATTCCTTATTTCAGGCTAAATGTCAAAACATGTAGTTGAAATGAAAAAAAAAACTAATGTCTTTGTTAGAAAATTCTTTTTGCAATCGACAAACAGATGAGAAGCAAAAGAATGAAAAGATGTAGACAAATTGAACGAAATTAAATTGGAATAAAAATTGAGGGAAAGAACCAAACCAACAGCATGACGAAATGTCACATAAATTTCGGAATACACAAATGTTCATTGATGAGATAAAAAAATCTACATAAGAGAAAGATAGAAAGGTATTTGAAAGGACTGAAAGAAAAATTCAACCTGTAAGTTGAAATTCTCGATAAAATATTGAAAATTGTCGTCAGGAAATGGACTACATAATACACTCATGCAAGCAAAGAATGAGGATTATTTTTTTGAAATTCAGTTTATAACAAGCAGCAGTATGATATCTGATGACGATTGGCAAGTTCTTTGCCTTACGTGATCTTCTAACATACGTTCCACTGTGTTTCCTTTCAAAATAGAACAAGTCAAAAGTTAAATTATTTATCGCAAGATTAAGTTTTAAATTACTTTTTTGTAAAACTTTATTAAGTTTGAACAGTTTGATTTATCTACTTAGTTGGTTGGAAAAAAAAAATAAAATTGTTATTATAAGCTCAAGGGCAAAATTTATTAAATCTCTTTTAGGTTTCTCTTTTGCATAATGGAATTTATTGAGAAGAGGTTTGCTGAAATTAATTGCTTGAGCACGTACCTTTGAAAGCTTTTTTTGAAAGAATTTTTTTAATATAAAAGCACAGTGAGGGCACTTCTAGGAATGGAAATCAATCAGGGGAGATATTGAAGACTTTCAATGGAGATTTTAATATTAAAAGTTATTCATTGCATGGCTTGAATTTTTAATAGAAAATATTTTGATTTCCTTAAGTAAACAAATTTGATGCTTTTTATGATCTAAAACAACATTTTATGATAAAATTACGTCATGTTGATTCTACATAGAAAAATTTATTGTTCAAGCACTTGTTTCTGCCATTGATAACTTTGACTATAGAAATTCCAAGCGAGAAAGTTTCAATTTGTCTCAATAAAATATCTTTCATAAAACAAATTCTGTCAATTTGTAAAAACACTTGATGCTTGTTCAGCATCGTATGTAAGTGTAAACTTTTCAAACTTGTATTTCAGAAATATTGACAATTTGATATTTAGCAATAGAAAGAATTTTCTTCCATTTCCTGTCACTCAATAATCTCATAATTGTGATCAATATGAGAAGAGAAATAGGAAAAGTAATTTCCTCGTAAATTTCCAAGTACCGATTATTGATGATCAATATTTTCTTACTCGAATAATACCAACAAATTGAGTACTGTTAATATCGAAATCGTGAAGCTATAGCCAAGTCAATTGTTCCGTCTGAAAATTATTTTTTTATTTCTTTCCCGTGCTCGTTTGTTTCCTCTTCTTTACTCGTGCTCATCAAATTTTTATCGAACTTCTTCGAAGAATATAGATAAAGAATGAGGGCGTAATAAATTGAAATGAGATTTGTGCGAGAATAGAAAGAAAGAACGCAAAAGCAATGAAGATAAAAGAAGTAAAAAATGTTAATCAACTTATTCGTTGGTTCACACGTGCAATGAAAGCAAAAATGCAATAAGAAGAAAAAGGAGTCAACAAGCGATAAGAAAGAAGAAAGAGAAAAACATTTAACATTAAAATTGAAATTCCTCGACGTCGAAGGCACTCTTGGGGTATTTTTAGAACAAAATAACGAGTTCAAGCAATCTCATTAAATTCACTGTCAAACTTTGAATCTATATACGTATTTACACGAGTCGTGTTATCATTTTAGATGAGTAAAATTCGAATCAAAAGATTACGAAAAAATAAAACAATTCTTAGTGATTGAAGGCAATGAATGTTGAGTACTGGTATTATTTTTGACTGACATTTAGAATTGGATGAAAAGATTAGTTTATGATTTATGAAAATTCAAAATCTACTGACTTTTGAAATAACAACGAATCGTGAGAAAACAGCTCTGACGAAAGAAACGAAAAGAAGCAATATTCTAATGAAGCAAGAAAGACTTTTTAAATTTTTTAATTTCTCTTTTAATTTATAAGGAAAACGTCTCATTTTACTAAAATTATCAATGATAAACAGTACTGAAATGTTTCAACTACTTTTGAAGCTTAGAATTTGGCATAAAATTTTATGCATCAAAATTTTCGTTTTGACAACATTGAAAAAAAAGATTAGCGAAAAATAAATTCTTTCGTTTGAATTTTCAAAGAAAACCGTTAATTTGCTTTTTAAAAAGTCGTTAATTTCAAATTTAATTTATTTAATTAACTAATTATCTAATTTACTTCAAAGTGACAAAGAGAAAAATATTTGAGCTCATTATCAGACATCTTTAAGAGTTGTGATATTCACCACGCGGATATTAAAATGAAAAAGTTGTAATAAAAGTAAATTAGTTAACCAAATTGTCAGCAAAAAAGAAAGCTTATAAAAATTCTATTCTCAACTAGCAATTGCTCCGAAGGTAATTCTATTCACGTTTTTATTATTCAAATTTAATTTGGTTCTTATATTTTTCCGTTATGAAAAAAAGTCGGATGAAATATATTCCTCAACACCAAGAGGTGAGATGTCTTTTAACCTTATTTATAACAATTGCTGTCAACAATATACAATAATTGAATGCGAAAACATGAAATGAAGCATTCATTCTTACTATTAGCATTCGAATGACGCAACTGTATGATCGACATAGAAGAAAAATGGAAATGTAAACACTTTTGCTTTCATCGATAGCAAGTGAGAAGTGTTTATTTTGCAGCAATTGCTGGCGAGTAATAAACATTTCGTTCTTTTTTTTTTTACAAAATCTCATAAATTTTCAATAAATTCATTTTCAACGAAATCGAATCAGTAGTGAAATGATTTATGTCTTTTTTTATCTACTTTAAATTCCAAATTCTCATTACAATAGAGTGATTTATGAATCATACCCACAATTGCATTAGACATTTCATAATATGCTTCAAGTAGATGCGTAGGTACACATATTCTGACGTAATATGTATGTTATGAAAAATTGCTTGCAAATGGATGAGAAATAAAGTTGTGCACGATTATGCAAAGAAAGAGGCAATTTAAAGCTCTTTCGAATCCATGTCACATTTGCTATTCAAATCATCTACTGAAATAATACAATTTCCACCTGTTTATTTTCTCGTCAAGCAGCAGCAAGTGAGAAAAGAAGAAGTTCATTAATTTTCTTACCTTTTTTTCTTGTATTCGAAAAATATCGCGTATCTGAATCAAGGATCAAAAGCTTATGAGCGAAAAAAATTGAGCTCAGCATGAAGCTGAAAGAAACGATAAAAGAAAATAATCCAGTTTCAATGTTTTTATGTTATTTTATCTAAAATACGTTTAGACAAAAAATTTCTGACAAGAATAGCTTAAAGTTTCAAAACTTTACTATTTTAGCAAAAAACATTCTAAAAATAAAAATATTTTCATTAACTTCATCATTTCTCAATAAATATTTACAAATGTGCACGAAAAAAGAAATTACCTTTCTAAAGACGACACAAGCGAATTCATTTTATTAAATTTTTTCTTTGCGGAATCAAGCTTAAGCTAAACAATGAAAGATAACATTCTATAGATAGAAAGACATGCACACATAAACACAATAAGGTTGGGCATCAGCATGATATACTGAAATAATATCACGTAATTTTTCATTTCATCTCGTTACCGTCCGCTTTTTTTTCATTCACTATTGACGTCACTGCCAGATCAAGTCCTTGAGTATCATCAATACATTTCTTATTTTCATCATCCCACACATAGTTTCGAATGAAAGAGCAAGAGTAAGGAAACATATTTGTATGCTTTTTTCTGTAATATGAAAAAATAAATAAAATTTACTATTTTGCTTTCATGAAGGAGAAAAACACAAATATTTCCTAGTTACTGCATTTTCACCTTTCTCTATCCTGCTGATTGAATAAATGTGACTCACATAAAATGTTTTTTGAGTAATAAAACGAATGTTCTGTTATGTAATGCTATAAAGGAAAAGAGTGAGCAAGTAAGTGGAGTGCAAAGGAAGGGGTTAAAATTTCCGATATTTTCTCTTTCTCGCTTCGTTTGTTCGCCTTTTTATTTCTTCAACCAAAAATATATATTGTAGGGTTCGCCACAAACGGTTTGCAAACGTTTGCAAACTGTTTGCAAACCATTTTACAAACCGTTTGCAAACTGGTTTGCAAACGGTATGTAAATTTTGAAACCTTATATGTCCGTTAGATATTAGAAGTATAAAACTTGTTTTTACAACTAATTCATTGTTTATTACGGTTTATTTCATTCTGTAATGTTAAATAATACAATAAAGAGTATCAAAATTTTCAATTTAAGACTCTAGACTTTCAAAATATCTGCGGTATAGAAATGTTCTGTATCAGATAAAACAAGATTACAGAAATAAACATAAATGAAAATAAGCTTGTACCAAATTGTTTCAGAAGCTGCAAATAAACAAGGAATTCTAAATATATTCGATACAATTTTAAACAAGTTGGGAAATTCAATAGATTCAAATAATTTCCAATAATCAATGGCTTCTAAACTAATCAACATTATCTTAAGAGATTCATTTAAATAAAGTATAAAATTAGTATTAAATGTTTCTTAATACTAAATTGAATCTTTATTTACTTATTTGTTAGTTAAATGAGTGGTAATTTTGGTTTTATACTATTGTTTCACAATTTTACTCAAATATAAACCATGAAAATCAACGAACTTTTATGTTTTGAAAATATGTGAGTGGTTTGCAAACGGTTTGTAAAATGGTTTGTAAACGGTTTGCAAACCGTTTGTTTGCAGACTGTTTGCAAACAGTTTGTAAATTTCCGAACCCTAATATATTGCTTTTAGACCACATAGTAAGAAAAGTCTTTTGCTATTGACTTCGGCAGTGAATTGTAAAGGATTTTCTGATAACGTCTGCTGTTTTAGAAATTCTTGTTTCACATGTCAAAAAAATCTCCTTTTGATGATTTACCCTGTGGCTTATTTTCATTCGTAACAAACCATCTCGTAAAAATTCCACACTTTAGCATTACACGCGCCTACACAGAGATATGCTTCATTAAAAAATGAGTAAAAAATTACGTCATGACTCGTTGCGTTAAAAACATTTTGTTTGTGCGTTTTCATGATGAAAATCAAATAAAAACGTAAACATTTTTAATGAAATGATGATTTAAAATCGATATTAGATTTTTTAACAAAAGTTTGTATAAAAGTTGTAGCTTATAAGTTCACTTTGGCTGACTAAAATGCAAGAACTCAAAAACTACAGACTTCCGGCTTTTTTAAACTAGTATTTTTCTGTCAAGTTAACTGGTTCATCACTTAGTTAGAAAGCTGTAACTGATTGTACAAACGAAACAATATTTGTCGCAGAAAAAGTAAACAAAAAATGTTGAAATTTGGAAAAATTAAAATCTTTGTTGCTTTAAATTGAAATATTCTGTCATATTCTGTTTGCTGAAAGTAAATTTTCCTTCTTCATATTAGAGATTAGACCATGAAAATGTTTTAAAAACGTCAGCTTGAGGATATAAAGAAAAGACTTACTTTGGATAAAAAAAAAAGAAATTCTTAAGTCGTAAAAGAAATGCTAATTGTGCAATGAATAAATTAGTGTTTTCAATGTAATCTCCTCTAGTAAGGGAGAAAAGCTGGAGAGGATTTCTGCTGTACTTGCTAATTTCTTTAAACTTCATAAAGTATTCAAAATTTTTCTGTAAATCCTTTTCTTGCTTTTTTTCATCACATTTTTATTTTAGCAAAGACATGCAATGTGAAGATATTTTTAGAAAATTATTTAATTCAGCGATTTTTAATCTATTTAATCATTAATTAACTTGCACGCCAATCATTTATCACTGCGATAAAAATTAATTATAATCTGAGTATACAAAACCGCTAAATCATTATGAATGGACACACAATCATGGAAATTATGCATAATCATTACGCCCTATTAGTCAAGCTTAATTTATTATCTTCAACAGTTAAAGGTAGCTAAATTTAGTTATCTCTCTAAGGAAAGAATAAAATTAGAATTTTTTTCTGTTGAATTTTCATATGCCAGCATAAAACAGATTTTTTTCTCTCTAAATATTTCCTTTGAGACGAATTGAAATGAAAATCATTTCACTTTTATCTATCAAGTATGCAAAATATTCTTTTATATACGCATGAGTGTTTTTAACGCGATATGAGAATAAAAATAAAGGCACAAAAAAGTAGCAACAAAAATTTAATTGAAAATGATAAATCATATGTTTATTTGTTAAATTGTTTGTGCTAGTTAGGAAAATTATTGCACCTGCATCTGAAATTGTTGAGTAAATATGAACAAACATGAAAAACTTTTTGAATTATATGTTTTGAAAAGAAAATTAAAACAGACAGAGCTACTTTTCCTAAATTAATGAAATTTTACCGATGCTGATTTGGTATAATTTTTTATGGATATAATTTTCTGTTGTAATTTTTTTTGTAAGTTATTCAAGCAATTAATAGCTTTAAAACAAGCCATAGATGACTAAATTTAATTGAGTTTGTGAAAAGTTATTAATTTCCAAAAAGTTAGACAATTTTTCATGTCTAAAACTTTTTAAAAATATTATAATTTTTCACAGACGCAATCAATTTTAATCTTTGATGGCTTATTTTGAAGCTATTTATGAATGGAATAAGTTATAGAAATAGTTTTAACAAAATATTATTTTTATAAACACTCATAGCTATTTGATAAGAAAATCAACATTGATTTAAACATAAAACAGCAACAAGTAGTGCTTTAAAGTGCATATAAGAAAATTTTTATACTGAAACGAGTAGAAAAAAATGTCTGTAATTTATTGTCCATAAAGAGAATAATAGAATCATCAGTGTATGTAAAGAAAGAAAGAAAAAGTTTAAATATGGTTGAAAAATATTGACTATTTTTATCTCCTGCTCTACTAATTCTTTTTCCTCTCACTTGCCTGTTATATACACACATACATTTATCATTGAATAAGTAAAGGAACAGCAGCATATACAAAAGCAGTGAGACGAGTCATAAAAGACTTTTAGCTGAGAAAAAAATCAATAAAATAACACTTTGACACTCTCGAGTGTTGCAACTAGTTATAAAATGACTACATTTCCGCTGCACATATTCAAAAATATGAAAATAAAATTTTTATTCATTTTATGTTCTACAAATCAAAGGATGAGAAAAAATTTTTGCTTCGAAGTAAAGAGACAAATTATCTGCGGCGACGATTGTAGCATAAAACTTTTCTGTCGTCTGCTCTTTAAACTGTCACTCTTGTGATGGAAAAACGCAGGAAAGAGTGACAGAAGCACTTGTGATGTTCTTTAACTTTGTAATTTTATGTGAAAAACTTTTTTCTTTTATTCGTATGAACAGATATTATTTTGTATTCTAGCATACATGTGAGAGAATTTATGTAGCGAAAAATTTTCACTTTGTTCTTTCACTTGAAACCTAATTCAGTTGTTGAAAAGAAAAAGTGTTTTTCTCGTGAGGTTAGGACAAGAATGTTGTTTTGTTGGTTTCTATGTAGAGAATGAAATACTCTTCAAAATCTAATTTTACATTTTCACTAAAAAAGGATGAAGAAAAGAAATCTTTTCTGTGCAAAACAATTACTTTAAAGCTTTAAGAAAAAAGTTTCACGCATATGAAAAAATAATCAATAAAATTATGAAGTTAAAGCTACAGGCAAGAAAATGTTTATGCTTAAAGCGTCAACAACAACAAAAAATGTTCTCACATAGAATCATATCTAAATTATTTGTTACCTACGACATTTTCATTATTTGCACTTACACACAGCACGTCAATTTGTTTTTTTCTTCCTTCAAGCATATAGATTCTATTAAAGAAGGCGCAAAATTGTGATATACGATATTTATGTCAAAAGTCATGATATTTAATGTTACATTGCTTTCTTGCCGCCTTTTATTACCTCACTCGCAGATTTTTATCATATCCTATTAAGTAATGGCAAATATATGACGCTTATGTGTACGAAACTCATTTTTGTTGTGTCAAAGGAGTTAGAGGCATAAATTTTGTCAAAGAAAATTAAACACAAACTCATGACACATCGCAACCACGCTTGTGGCATTTGAATCACATAAATATAGTGATTCAAGTTTTATAACACACAGTCCAGCCATCTAATATTACTTTTTCTTCGCTGCTTGTGCAATAAAATGAAAATGAATTGTGTTCTTTTATTGCTTCGCATCTGTCCGTCTCTTATGGTTGCTACATAGTTAATCAAGGGAAATTCTCGGCAAGTGTTTCGTAAAATAACAATGAAATTACCTCTCCATCAACATCTTTCTCTCTTTTTCTCTACTTCTGTCCGTATTTGACTCATTGTTTATGTAAAGGACAAATGAAAATAGCAATCTAAGAAAATAACAAGCAATCAACAACTTTCTCAACGTTAGCAATTTTATTTTGTTTACAAATTGAATTTTCAATCAATCTCACTTCATGTGCATTTACTCGATAATAGACGTTGAGTTAAAGATAAATAAAACAAAATTGAAATTTATTGTATTCAAATGAAAAAGCAGAAATACTAAAATTAATTAAATTATTTACACGAGCTTCAACTTTTTCAAAAATTTTCCTTTATTTTAAAATAATAAACAAACTGAAGTTGATAATAATTTAATTATTACTCTATAGCTTGAAGACTAAGAAAATTTAAAATGTTTGCACACGAGTTGTGTAAAACTAACAAGTTGTAGGAGAAAATATAAACGAAAACTTTTACACGAGCAAGTGTCTGTAATTTTCTGAGTAAATGCCTACAAGAAGGAAAAATCGAAATATCGATTCACATCTATTTATAATCTTACACATAATTTATCCCCACCACTGTTACCATTAAAGTTATTTCTTCCATATGTGTTCCATACTAAGAACTTATTGATGTGGAACTAACCGCGTTCTTCATACTCATGTGTGTAAGCGAACAAATATTTATAACTCAACGTACGAATTTAATAAATTTCACGCGTCATTCAATCGGCTGCTTTTGCTGCTGTGCTAGCTAATATACATACATTTCTTATTAGCATTCTATGTGAAAGATGCTGTTGCTTTATCATATGTTTAGTTTATTATGAACTCTTTTGAATTTATAAAATAAGATTTTTCTGTATACATACAACGTCAATATTGCTCTTGAGAAAATCTATTGATATGGAAATGAATGACAATTCAGGCATGTGTTTGGGTCTCAATTCACATTTTATTAATCAGATTAAAAGTTTTTATATTGCTGATAAAGGATATTATTCAACAAGTTTCTTTTTTTCTATTCAACTTTATTATTGTTGTTCATTTTTCTCCTATGTATATCTCTCACTTTGGATCATTTCGTCGTCTGCTGTCTAAGAGTTAATTTATACGTGACGCGCCTTCAATTTTTGCAATTATGTAATTTTGTCATGATCATGAAAAACGTGCGGATATAATCAAGACGCTCTAAAGATAATTACTTTTCTGTCTATTGACATTTTTAGTGAGTCATATTTGGAATACACGCAGTGTATGTTATGATATTCGAGATTAATTGATTGAGACAATATCTCTAAGTAAATAAATGACGTCAATAAGCAATCAGTTAATTATATCATACATGTGTCACAACACTTCTATCCTTAAGATATTATTAATGGTCTATTGCTTACATTATAGATAGTGTTAATTGCAATGGTCTTAATTACTGCGATTAAATGAATAATTAAATATAAATTACTTGACATGTTAGGAGTGTGTAACATGTCGACACGTTTCATTTTCTTAAATGATTTTACATTAGAATGTCAATTTTAATATCTTTTGAACAATTCGAAAAGAAAAAGCTTCAAATTTATTTATTTTTCATGGAAAATCAACTATGAATTTTTCATAACAAAAATTACGATTTACTTCCCAGTCACATGTTAGACTATTTGTATACATTTTATATATATAACTGTGCAATTAGCAATCGACTATTAACTTCTACATGCGTCACTTTCAATCTGATAAAATTCTCATCATGCCATTCAAATGAAAAGTACATAAATAATTAAATATGTTTTTGGTTTAGGTATAATAACGTTTATTTTAACAAAATAAACTCATACGAGCTTCAAATATAAAACGATATTCATGAATCGATTGATTGCTGTAACAATTTTGTGAAATATGTAACAAAAAATAAGTGTGTATTTCTTATTTTTTGACGACATTCATGAGAATTGTATAAAAAAGCAATTTTCATTTCTAAATGCCTTCATTTCTTTCCGCTTTTCTCTTTTATACTTTATTATATGAAAATGGAAATGTCTAAAAATTATGTTCCGAGCAATTGATGCTTAGAACAATAAATTTTCTTAAACCTTTAAAGATGATCATATGTGACAAAATTTAGAGATTTATAGAATATGACACAGTTATCTAAAAATAACGTTTATTTTGAATTTTTAAATCAATAAAACTCGTTAAAATTAGGAAAAATAATTTATTTAAAGATTTCTCATTATTTACGTCAATTTACTTTTTAAAGAAACACTCTTTGGTATAGCTTGAAGCTACAAGATAATGATATTCAAATTGAGTGAGAGAGAGAGAAGAGAGGAAGAAATTGATTGTCACACAGTAAAGCAAATAATAAGTTATTCTTAAGAATCGTTGTCTAAAAGCATACACGCAAATACATTGTATTGATATCATTAAAGACAGCACACTCTTTAAATATTCTAAGAGAAAGATATTCGATCCGTAGATCATCAATTTTATCTATGACATGGTAAAATTGACAAATGATACAACACTGGACATAAAGCCTTATAGAATTAGACAAGGACACATATTACGCCATAAAATGAAATTAGCTCTCATTAATTATAATTATCAGCGCAGCCCATGATGCGCAATAATACAAATTTTATTGAAAAGTGACAGACAAGAAGAAGAAAGCACGAAAAAGAAGAATTTTTTAAATCCCCTTTTAATAAATTTTTCGTGATCGGAAAAGACAATAAAATCACTGTTTAAAGCACTCCGGAAAGTTTAACGGTTGTTTATTTAAGAGAGTAGCTCAAAAGAAATTAATCTTGTTAAAAATGTGAAGAATTGGCAAATTGTTTTGGAAGTGAGAGAAAAAAGTTTTGTTTATTTAAATTGAATTTTGTTGATTACTTTTTGTTTCTTGTTCTTTCTCTTTTCATTCGTAAATTTGAAGCCAAACAATAAACACTTAAATTATTTTTGTGAGTTTTCCTAATTTTCTAGAAAATTATAATAAATTTTTATAAGTGACATTTTTAGTTGATTAGCTAGATTAAATGATTTTTTAACACTATATTTTATGATATAGAAGCTTTTAAAATAAAATTATATTAAATGAACTTTACAGAAAGCTCTAATGTTATCTTCTGCAATTTAAACTTATTACTATTGCTTTTACTATACTCTACACTCTATAATTCTATTTACATTCATTGAATCTAATGATCCTTGACACTACATACGACACTTCATTTTTCGACGAGCTTAAGAGTATTATAAAGCTAATAGAAGTCAATAATTTGATTTAATTCACACCCAGACACGAAGATAGAATTTTTCCACTCAATTTTTCATAACGATTGTTGCTTCGTTACTTTGTTCGATTAGATCAACTTTAATTGAATTGAAAAACTTATTTTCCTTTCATAAAACGTAGAAGTCAATTGAGTGAGGATGAGAGAGTGTTATGTTTTCATCTATATTATTCGACTGATACTTATTAAAATGATTATTACTTTCGCTCATAACATCTAGCTTGATATTGATAAAAAATTTAGAAAATTTTTATTCACAAGCTAGAGAATGGAAATATAAAATATTTCGAACAATCTTCAAAATTTGATGCGAAAATTCGAAAATGAAATTTTTGCCTTAAAATAAGAAATACCCAGAGGGATAGACACGGTGGCGAAAGTAGCAAAAGTGGCGAATTTTTCGCCACCGTGTCTGTCTCCCTGGAAATACCTATCTTATTTAGCCATTACTTACTAAATGTCTAGTAAATTAACTCAGTCAACACGATTACAACAATCTTTAACCTAAAAATATCGTTAAACTTTTTTAATTTAACAATTTAACGAATTTTCAAAATTTGAAAATTATATTTTCGAAAAAGAAATTAATTTCCAAGGAAGAGAAACAAAAGCAATTTAGCAAAAAAGATTACCGCCAAAAAATCGATTTGTTTCCATCACTTGTAAATTTCTCTATCCAGCTAAAAAATTGATGTCGATCAAGGTCTCGTTTTCTATCTCGCTTTAATAATTTCTTCGTCGTGCATAATTTGACATTTCATGTAATTTAATGTCCTCAAAATATTGACAATTTGACAGCTTTCAACAACTTTTCGGTCATATTTCATTTTGCGACATTTTCTGTGGGAGACGATTGTATGATGAGATGGAAGGACTTTTTTTAATAATAAGATGGTAAAAATAACCTATAGCAACAGGCAAAAAGTTCAATCTTTTGCGGTTACTTTTGATGAAAACTTCTTTCTTCAATAGAAAAAGATTGACTTTTACCATTTTACCAAAGAATTTTATTAAATATTCATTAATAAAGAGAATGTGAGGAAAGTCTTTGAACTTTGAATTATTAATAGAAAAATTCTAGCTTGCTAAATTTTTTGGAAAAATGTCAAAAAAAAGTTTAATAAAATAAAAAAAGCAATTGTTGCGCATAAACAGGTCAAATGGCAACGATCGCATTGCTTGCTAAAAATAGAATTTTCATTCCATAAAATTCTCAATGTGATAAAAGAAGCGCAAGTTAAAAAGTCAATAAAATTTACACTCAGCAGTAACAACAAAAATTGATAATAATAAAAACAATTTTTCTTATTTTTTCTTTTCATAAATGACATCTTACACGAATTGAATTGCAGAAAATCGAAAAGCCTTTTCTTGCAGCTGTCGCGACAACTTTAGGCGACCGATATACAGATAATGTCGAAGGAATTTATAAAATTACAATAAAATTTGTAATAGAGACAGTAATCGAAGGCTTTGAGGAGTCTAGACGCAAGAACCATCAAAATCATGTAGAAACTAATAGTAAAGATGTAAATTCAACTAGTAATAATGCGAATGGTGCCAATACGACGACAACAACATACAATGGTGATACTAGCTGTAATTCAAAGGCCACTGATGCCTCTTCATGAGCATAAGAATGTGATAAATTGATAGACAACAGTTTTCTTTTACTCATTTATCAACGTTCGTATGCATGCACATCAATGCCACCTACAACATCACTACCAGTTTCTCTCCATTTTTGTATAACATCATCAGCAACACATGAGATAATGGACGATGTATTGTGTTGCTTTTGTGTCTTCTTTTATTCTTTACATGTCCCATTCACAGGACTGCTGCCAAAGGCAAATGAAGGGAAAATAATTAAATTATTCGTAGAAGTGATAGCGCAACATCAATAACAACATGTGAGAAGAATTATTTGTAGGACAAAAAAATCCAACCTAACCATCTGAATGATTGAATTATATTATTTATTTGTACATTAAAATGTCCTTGACTAGAAGCTTTATATTTTAAGAATTAAATAAAAACAACACACTCAAGCATCAATAATTTGGAGTGTGATAAAAAAGGGACATAAATAAAATAAATTATACATTAAAAATTTTATACATGAAAATTAATTACAAAAAACTTTACAAAAAAGTTGAAAGAGTAAAAAAAAGTAATTATTGATGTCTTTTTTGTGTGTGTGTGTGTCATCGAACTCCAATAATGTGAGAAATTATTAAAAAGCCATAAAATATACATTGAGAACATTGATTTTGGGATTCAACTATCAAAACTTAATTATAAAATGTAAATTTTTTTGAAAAATCGGTATTGAGGCATACACAAAAGAAAACAAACACACAAACACACTTGGTAGTACGATAGAAGTGAAAATTAAATAAATAAATAAATGTGCTATTTAATATTGAATGACATAAAACAATTAAAAATTAAGCTTTATGTTGTAAAAAAAAGAAGTGGTATATTATTGTAGACTAAATTTACCAAACTGTAGCGAGAGCTTTTAATTACATTTTGTGTAAATAAATTTTCATTAAAACTCGAGAAATTAATTTGGAAATGTTGATGATGAAATTACAATTTTCAAATAAATCCATAAAATTTCATTTAAATCATCAACATTTCTGAAATTTCTCAATTAAATTATTGAATCACACAGACACAGCAATGCACTCATAAGATGCATTTTGAAGGGAAAATAAAAGCTTAAGGAAAGCATGACTGATATGTTGAACTCATTGAAGGCACTTTGATGATAAAAAAAAGTCCCTTTCAGAGAGTTTAGTCAAATAAATGAGGAAAATTTTGGAAATTTGATTTTACGAGGGGCTCAAAATTTTTCATTCTCATGTCAACCCAAAATAGCTCATTCTTTGAATGCATTGTTGTCTCACGTGTGAAGATTTAAAGTGCTTAGTAAATGGACATGCCGATCAACGTATCTTCTGTCTTTTCTATCACATAAACATGCTGTTAAATGTATCACAAATTAAATTCGTGACTTTTCTATCTGCACGTCCAACTTTTAGGATTTTGTGCAATTTTTCATTATTTAAAGTGACAGCAGTGCTTAAATTTTTATCAATTTACGAGAAAAAAAGACAGAGAAGTTTTTATTTATTTATTGCTTAATGATATGAATGTAACAGATGTTTGCGAAAGATAAAGATGGGAATACATTTGTGATTGAAATATAATTTGTCTATCAAGTCAATTATCAATTTCCATTTTCTCTTCAATCAAATGAATGAGAAGAGTGTTGGGTATGACCATGAAAAAAAATGGCAACAGAATTACTATCTTTTAATTGAATTTTTTTCGGACAACACAACCCACGCAATGTTTGAAAGAATAGAATAATAGACGAAATGAATGAGAATTGGATGAAATCATGCGGAAGCAAAGTGCTTTTTCCTTTAGCTTTTAATGTCTAATTTTTCAGGCTTACTTTTTTCTATTTGATTGTAATTTCAGTTGATGTTGAAATGCTTTCACTATTAATGATAAGTTCTACAAGAATCAATTAACTAAACGTCTTTTATACATTTTACATCAGCAGTTTAGTTATTTTGTTTGCCGTTAAAAGATTAAAAAACATAGAATAAGTTTATTCAAAATCGAATGTACAAACATTCACTCATTCACAGATATTTATATCATTTACTATAATTTAAAATTAAAAGTATGAAGGAAACATTTTTAATCAATGTTTTGCGAGCATCATGGGATACAAAAAGAAATTGTAATGAAAATAGCGATAAAAAATAGTAAAATAGATTGAACATTGTCGCAGGAAAATCGACAAAAATGAAAATGATGTTTTTACAACAAAAACTATTCATCCAATTAACTTAATTAATAAATGATATACATAGAAAAGGCAAAAAAGGATGAATAGCGGAACAGAAACGCGCATACACGTAAATACACAATTTTTGGTTTTTGTGTGCAAAAGAGTAAAGAGAAAACACTCATTAATGATGATCATTATTATAATTAATTAAATGTATTTGATGAAAAATTGATGAACGTGCTGAAATGTAAACAATTTACGAAACAAAAGAATCAATATATGGAGAAAATAGAGAAAATAAAAAATTGGAATACCACATCATGTGGTACAATTGGTAAACATTTTTTGAAAATTCTCTGTAGTTTTATTTTTCTGAATTTTATTTTCAGCTTTTTTCAGAAGTTATTTTAAAAAATAAGTATTTATTAAATTAATACTCAGTATTCAATATTTTATTGTTAGAATGCTCAACATTTCATAAGGTATAGAAACTATCTAAATATCCACAAAATCTCTAAACTCTCTCTTTCTTGAATTTTTTCGAAAAAAATATTCAAATGTTTCCAGGAGGATGGACACGGTGGCAAAATGTTTGCCACGTTTGCCACTTTTCATACGAAAATTTTCCACTTTTGCCACTTTGCTACCGTGTCTATTCCCCTGTATTTTAGCTTATTTTAGCTTTACATTGGCGTCCCGATGTTTTGATTGACTAGTGCCCAGCACTCAACGCTTTAATATATGAGTGCTCAGCACTTTTAATATTTTAGTGTTTTAGTGTTCAGCACTCATTGCTTTCATATTTAATTCTTTTGATATTCTAATTATTCAGTAATTTGAATTTTCATAAAACTCTCTCTAATTCTCTTATGATTTTTCAATTCTATTTAAAGTTTTATTCAAACCACTATTTTATGAATCATCAATAATATCAGCAATGTTTCTTCTTTTGTAACAAATCGAAATATTTTTTATAGCATCGAAAAGATAGACGAGAACTTCTATTGCATTAGCGCATTCCTTCAAATGTTCCTTAGCACATAACAACATTGAGTCATAGTTGAAATTGCAAACATTTCCATTAACAAGCTGCATCCAGTAAAGTTTATCTGGAGATTTCATGAAGAAAAAAATTTTGAATGAATTTTTGCGACATTCTGAAAGTTCATTCATTTTTTGGTTGATGCATTTAATTTCGTCTTTATTGTAGATCGCATCAAAAATCTCTTCATTCATATTACAGAAGAACTCAAGCTTAGTTTGCAACATTAGTAGAGTGTTTAAGCTTAATGTTTTTCCCAACTTTAAATCACTAGCACAAAATTGCGAGATTGGTTCAATAGAATCTGTAATCGATCTAGCTAAATTTCTTTTTGATTCACACACTTCTGGCATGATATGCTTAAAATTTTCATTGTTTATCATTTTAATTTCATCATCTGTGAGTTCTTTTATTTTTTGATATTTCACCCGAATATCAATTATTTGACTATAAATTGTTTCATTAATGCGACAGTCACAATTTGGGCTAAAATTTACCAAACTCATAACTTTTTCATTACTGTCATCGATATTGTTAAAAATGTATGCTGAAAAAATAAGAAAATATAATTTGACTTCAGATATTTATTAGAAGTATTACCTGTAGTGAAACTAATAAAAATTATAGAAAATATTTTAACCAAACTCATTTTAAATAATCACAATGCGAGACTTATTAATCAAATGGAAAAAAATTAATGTAATGAAACTGAATAATAAAATCGTAGTATACTTTGTGTTTTATTACTTGATAAATCAAAATTTGATCAATTTGTCTTTAATCAGCAGCTGTTATAATGTGCACGATAGATAAGAACTCAAAGCTGTATGGTGAGCTCGCAACAGTTTTGCAAACTTTAGAAAAAGTAAATTGTAGCAAAACACAATTCAAATCCAATTTTTCAAAATTGCCATCATCGAAAGACAATCATCATCAGCAGCAGCGACAGCATGAAGTTAAATCCACTGAAAAGAAAGAGGATAACAATGTGGCATATATCTTGGAGGTTCATTCAACAATTTTTGTGCTGATATCAATGCTACTAAGTGCCATTCTTAAATTTACATCATGCATATTACAAACAATTATTCGCAAAAGTGAAGACTTAATTTTGTCAAGAATCTTAACTTTTTGGAATTATGATCATCAGACCTTCACCTATAACTTCACAAACTTCAAAATACTTTTTGAGAATATGATTCAAAATTTTAATAAGAAGAAAGGATTAATATTGATTGAGTTGCTAATTTTGACCACCACTGCAATTTTGGTTAAAATTATTCATCAATTTGTAAAACTCATGCTTCTTAAAGTACCAATAAATTAACAATAAAAATCATCAAAACACGTAACGTCTTTTAAATATTTGAAAAAGAGGCAAACAACTCGCAGCAAAAAAATCTCACGAGCTATTTCTTTTGTTTATCGAATTTATTCTCAAAAATAATCATTTAAATTGAATTAAAAATGTGTGAGCACGTACAAGAATATCAGAGTAAATTCGGACTAGCACCATATCAATTAATTAATTCCTATTTCACTGCGCCATCAACGAAAGACAAAAGAAAGAAAAGAGCATTGTCGTAAGAAAAATTATTCTCAAAAAAATTCTATAAAATTGCGAAATTTTCTTAAATGTTTCATTACTTATTTTGCAGAAGCCAATGCCATTCATGTCATATAACAAGCGTATCTAAGCTGTTTTCATGTCTTCATTGCATTTTTTTCGGCTGCAAAACTCATTTTCTCGAGCATTTCAAAAACAAAAAGCATTTTCTTGCGGTCAATCTAGAATTTGCTATGACATATTGTTGTTTGTGTAGCGATTATGTATATGATTCCAAGTTTCTCAAAATTAATGAACGAAACCAATTCAAGATGGCGAGAAGTTTTAAGAAGAATATAAGCTTTTATCCCTGGTTTTCATTTCCTTCTGACGCTGAATTGTCAAGTCTCAAACAACACACGAAAAAAGTCATAAGCGAAAACAATCGTCTTGGATTGCGTGGATTATACAATCTTGGTTCAACATGCTTCATGAACGTTGTTATTCAAGTCCTTATTCATACACCAGTTTTAAGAGATTATTTTCTTTCCGATCGACATAACTGCTGCAAACTTTCCAACTGTATGGTTTGTGAAATATCTAACATATTTCAAGAGTTTTATTCTGGAAAATCTACACCGATATCTCTACATGATTTGCTCGTTTTGATTTGGAAAAATGCAAGTCATTTGGCAGGCTACAAACAACAAGATGCTCACGAATTTTTCATTGCAACCCTCAACCTACTGCACACACATTTTCGCGATAGCACAAAAGGACAACAAACAGATCCATGCAACTGCATTATTGATGAGATTTTCACAGGAGAATTATTGAGTGATCTTGTGTGTACTTCTTGTGGAGAGACAAGACCAACATTTGAGCCTTTTAAAGTAAGTTTTCACTCTCATAATTATGAAGAAAAGTTTTCATTTTAAATTTTTTAGGATTTATCACTTGATCTCTCATTTGATACCGGTGGACAATTGAAATCACTCAATCATTGCTTAGAACGATTTACACGATTAGAACATTTAGGAGTAAAATTAACCTGCAGCAAATGTAATGCTGAAAGAGAATTCACAAAAGAATTAAGCATAGAAACACTACCAATAATTGCATCGTTTCATCTTAAGAGATTTGAACAAACTGGACTAGTTAGTATCAAAATTCATACTTTACGTAAAACATTTTCTAATTATTTTTCATTTTTTAGAATGATAAGAAAAAGATTTCAACATTTATTACATTTCCTGATGAGCTCGATTTAACACCATTTTTAACTAAATCACAAGATAATTCATCGTTTAATCGGGCATCGGCAAAGTACTCACTCTATGCAGTCGTAAATCACGAGGGAAAATCAATTGACGTAGGGCATTATACTTCCTTTATTCGACATACAAAAAACTTTTGGATAAAATGCGATGATTTAAATTTACAAACATATTCAATTGATCGAGTTTTATGCAGTGAAGCGTATCTATTATTCTATCATAAAAAGATTCTCGAGTATAATTAATAAATGTATTGAAAATGTTTAATCTAATCATACTTTTATTTATTCACTTTTATTTCATCTTATAATTTGAATTTCTACTTATTTGCTACAGCTACTTCTTTTGACGTTGATTTTGTTTCATCTTTATCGCCATCAGCATATTCTGAATGAATATTTTCATTTACTTCCTCATCGTCGTCTAAATTTAAATCCATGTTTGGCATTCCAGATTCCTTTTCATCATCTTGATTTTGATTGTAAACTGTTGGATATTGAGCCATGCACTCTTGCATGGTTTTAAATGCATCATAACAGTCCGTTCCTTTTGGTTCAGCTTCAGAATAATGAAAACATGAAAAGGCATCTCTAAATTCTACACCGCATGGACCGGTTGCCTAAATAAATGCACAAGTATTAGAAATATTAACAAAAAACTTTTTCATGTTTTATTACCATTCCACCCAAACAAGGACAATTCCAATTAATTTCACCGGAAGGTAAAAGAAGCCCTGGCTGAGGCTCTGACGGTGGTAACTCAATTTTACTCTTTTCAGCATGATCTTCTTTAGTCACAAAAATTACTTTATCTTTTCCTACTGTTTTACAATACGACATGATTAAAATTCTATAAATGTATCGATTAATGCAGGAAGTATATTTGTTGCTTTATGCACTTGAAATATTGCTGATATGCCTTGAAATTCAGATATCAAAGTGAGAGCAATTCTCAATTTTATAGAAAAATCTGCCGGAACTCTTAAAATTCCTTTTCTTCTGTGCTCGTCAAATTTCAATAAATCAAATTCTGTATTGCCTCCAATTTCACCAAAGATATTTATTAATGATTTTATTATGGCACCTTTTATAAATACACACGATAAGTCATCAATTTCATCACTTTTTAATTTTCTGTAAACATGTGAAATTCATTGTTTATTTTTGATAATAAAGAAAATAAGAAATGTCTTGACTTACATTGAAAAATCTAAGTAACAATAATCACTCATAATATGCTTAATAGCCACATTAATGCTTAAATCTCATTAAATTAAGCATTAATTGAGAATATAACTTTTTTATATTTTAAGAGAAAAATCCCTGATAAGTCGATTTAAAAATATGGCAGTTACAGAATGCATGATGGATGAATAAAAATTATGGCAGAAATATAACTTTTTACAAGGGATGAAAGTTAAAAAAAACTCTCAGTTATCGTATTCAACTTGTATCGAATTTTTACGGGATAGTTTTGATTTTTAGTTTTCTCCATTTTAAAGGACTTTTTAGTTAATAAGAATAGCGAAAAATGATAAAACTACTACCCATGTATACGAACGATGTGAAGTGCAAAAGATATATGATAATAAAATAGTGAAATTTGTAATGAGAACTTTTCTTTTGTCCACTTTGTAGTTTAACAAAAAATTATTGTGCAAAAGTTGATTAAAATCAAGATATTTATGTTTATAAAGATACAAGTCAAAATAATAAATATTATAAATTCAAATAAGACTGCTTGCAAGCAAAAATTAAAGCATTTTTTAAATTCCAAGCAAAATCTCATCATATGGAATTTATATAAATTTATGTACATGTGTGCGTGTAGTTTATGAATGAGTGGAGAAAAAAAGGTACATATTATGCCATTCTGTATATAGCTGTATATTTCAATATATGTTCACTAAAAAAAGAAGAGAAAAAGAATACGAGAGAGCGATGTAAACAAGTTAGAAGCAATAAAGTTCAGAAATGTGTTCAATATCTACATATATGAATAAATTTCTAATGAAATTACAATTAACGGTCCTTCTTTTCTTCTTGATCATATAGTGAGCAAAAAAATCGAATTATGTGTATTGACAAAGTGCATGCTACAAAATCTACCTAGTTTTTTTTTTGAAAAAGAGTATGAAAAGATCCAGTTAGTAAAAATTCCATCATCAAAAAAGAGTCTTTAATAAAAAAAAAGATTCAATAAAGCAGACAAACTAAGCTTTAAGTGTACATTAATTTTATTAGAGACGAACGAGCGCGCTCCCATTAAAACACGAAAAGCAATCAAAAGAAAAAAGAAATGCTCTTTGAGTTTTATTTTCATGAAAAATAAAAATTTTAATATCGTACTTCAGGAAAAGGAGGTAATGGAAGGAGAGAAAAATGAGAAAAATCTTATTCGCTTGTGTGTTTGTGTTGGAATTTTGAACATTTCCGGAATATTTTTTTTTCTTTCTTACATACAAGACGTGATAACGCATAATTTACATTATCATTATTTCATTCAACCAAAAGCTCAAATCTACCTGTTATAATCTCCTACCTCTCTCTTACTCTCTTCTTTGTTTTTTTTTCGCTCCTGCTTTGCTTCTTTATTTTTCTTCTTCTTCATCATCATCACTACTGCTGGTTTTTTTTTGCAACACATTATAATATTTATTATGCACACACAAAACATGAACAAACGAACTACGAATGAGTGAGCATTACAAACACATTAAACAACAACAACAGCAGCAGCAATAATCATGCTTATAATTAATAAGCATTAAAACAGATTTCTATAATTTTTTTAGCTAGAGATTGCAGCTTTATTAAAGATCTCTTTTTTTGTTTGATGATGTAGGAAATAAATTTTTTAAGAGTGCGCGCTGTAATAAAACACACATTTTTTTGGTTTGAATCAAATATCTTTTCTTACTCGCTCGTATATTTCAATAAACATAGAGATGAATTCTAAGTGTGTTTTTCATTAAAAAATGATGACTGGAAAAAGAAAAACTATCAAAAGCATTTTTCTTTAAAATTAATAGATGATGTGCATGCTGCATAGAGCTCAATTGAGTGCATTTTAAATTATTTATGATATTTACTGCCTCTATGATTATCATAATTTTCTCCACATACATGTATGTTTACAGAAATCTCTTTACTTTTTTTTGCAGTACGGTATAAACAACAGCATCG